>PVIH01001429.1:0-42578 GCA_004025045.1 Sigmodon hispidus
AAGGACCCAGCAATACCACTTCTGGGTGTATACCCTAAAGAGGCACATTCACACTCCAAAGCTATTAGCTCAACTATGTTCATAGCAGCATTATTTGTAATAGCAAGAACCTGGAAACAACCTAGATGTCCCTCAACTGAAGAATGGATTAACAAACTGTGGTACATCTACACAATGGAATACTACTCAGCAGTAAGAAGAAATGATATCCTAAAATTTGCAGGTAAATGGATGGATTTGGAGAATATCCTCCTGAGTGAGGTATCACAAACTCAGAAAGATAAGCAGGGGATGTACTCACTCATTAGTGGTCTCTAAACAAACAAACAAGAAAAAAAGCCAAGCATGCCCAAGCTGCAAACCACAACCACTGAACAGCTTGTGATCAGAAACACCCTGGCCTGACCCTTCGGATCCCACTCCAACTATAGGAACACCTGACTCACTCTTGAGGGAGGGGTGACAAAACTGGATTTGCCAGGAGTGAAGACTGATCTAAGCATTATTAGGTCAGTGGGACCATAGGACTGTCTGCTCCCTGCCCAGGGAGGGGATGGGGAGTTGTGGAGAAGAAAAAATGACCTGATGTGGCGGGAGGGGGAAGGGACCGTGAATAAGGATATACAGGGATGAAAAAAAAATTCAGAGGGAAAGCTGAACACAAAGTAAATATATGTGTAGCAATCTTATTTGCATTATCACCCTTGATAAGTCATGCTTATGATTTTTATCTTCTTTATAGTTACTGTTAACTTATCATCATTTTAAATTCATTTTACTGTTTTTCTTGATAAATACAAAATAAGAAGAAGAAAAAAATATTTACAAATCATTATTCATAATAATTTCTAACTGTATCATATACTCTCCTTTAGTAAAGTCTGGGTACTATCAATGATATTTAAATAAAATTTTCCTGGGTTTACTAATAAAGAAATTTAGAAAAAAATGAGTTTGAGATAGTTTATTATAAATTAGTCCATATGACAAAATTCAGTTCACTAGGGTATTTTAACAAATCAGAGAGCAGGACCATGTGGTTTGAAGAACGTGCCAGGCTGGTCACTGCAGGTCTCATAGCACAAACCTCCAACAGTGACATAGAAACCGAATCTTTCTCCCCTCACTGTTCAGTTCACCTCTCTTCCCCTGTTACCATGCCATTCTTCCAAGACCAACCTCCACACACCTCTGACAGTAAATCCCCTCTTCTTCCATTATAAAACTCTTTTCCAGGTCCTTAAAACTTTCAATACCAGCATTTCTCCATCAAGAGTAAATTGTTGGGCAAGGGTCAGTTGATGAGATGGTTTAGTTAGTAAGTACTAGCTACACATGCATGTAGATCCGAACTCACATCCTTACCACTCATGTAAAACACTGGGCATGGTAGTATGGTGGGAGGCAGGGTGGGGATAGGAAGATCCCAGGGAGCTGCCATCTAGCCACATTTGTGAGCCCCAAAGATGCCAGCTAACTTAGCCAAATCAGTGGTCCCCAGAACCCAGATGGAAAGCTTCTGGGAATGATGCCCAGCACTGACCACTGGTCTCCATGCATATATACACAACACTCATGCACCCACAAACATGTGAACGTATATGCACACACACATGAACATTTGAAGTTTTTAAATTTTCATTTAAAAACATTTTTTGACATTTTCTTACAGCGTTGAACAGTGATAAACTACATTTGAAATTTTGCATTTTAATTTGTTACATGTAGCATATTCTAGCCTGTTTCTTTCCTAGTTCTGAACATTAAACATTTTTCAGTCTTCAATGCAAGGACCTTGAAAACCTGATGCCTCTGGCATCTCCCAATCTGGAGTTTCCTCTGGTTAACAAATTATCACAGAGACCTTAATAACAGCCATGAATAATTTCTAAGATGTATCTACAAGGATGCTGCTAATTTAAAGTAGCCAAGACTTTGTTTTGGTGTACGTGAGCGAGGTTTAGCACAAGGCTGTCCCATTGCAACTGGTCACTTCATCCATCCCCTGGTAATGTCTGAAGTTCCTTTCCATTTCTGTCCACAGAACACACAGTTAGATATTGATTGTGAACTTCCTTCTTTCACTGGGCTGTCTGAAGGCAGAATAGAGAACTAGGAAACCTCAAAATCTATTTGAAGTTACCCCATCAAGGGTTCCCTGAGCTTAAAAACCTTCGCCATATTTGTATTAGTCAATGCACAACCAGGCCATACATAGGTTCTCCTTCCATCCCTGCATGCTGACTAGAAAATAAGGTCTATCCATCTTGTCTTGTTTGAATAAGGAGACAAGGAGCCCAGAAATCCTCATGGATAGACCACAGAATAGACACTGCTCACTGGTCTTGCACTGGTCTTTGCTAATGTCCTAAGTAGACTAGACTTGCAGGGGCCGTTGGTGACCTGCCTTTGTACACTAAAAACCTCAACCACACTATTTTTCATCTCTTAAAATAAAGACAAGAAAAAGTGGAGAAAAAGTTTCATACACCTTTCTCATAGTAGGTACAGGCTCATCATGCACCTAAAAAATATCATTTTTGTAGCACTTGGCTCCTTGGGGAGGATCTGAACAGGCTTTCTAACATGGTGCTTTAGGACCTCCTAGGTGTAGGCATCAACAACATGCAGCTCCTTATACCCTATTTCTTCAAATGCCTATACTGTACCAGGTTCACATGACCCCTCAAGTGCCTGAAAGATCTCCCATTAGGCCCCATCTATTAAAAGTCCTTCCAAAAGTATGTTCGTTGTAAACCTAGGACCAAACTCTTAACATCTGGATCTTTAGGAAACACTTATCCCTACTGCAGGTGAAGCTTTATTGCAAATGAGTAATCAGAGATGAATTTGCCACAGAATATTTGAGATTAAAAACAAAACTCATCCTTTTTGTAGGTCATTGGCTTTTAGAACTGAAGATCAAAGTTAACTTAAGTTTTTCACTGATAAAAGTAGTCTTGTATTCTACTTCTATTAATTCATTTTAGCATTCTAATTCCAGCATCATGACATTGAATTTGTGGGGGAAGAAAAATCTATCTCCCTCAGCTGATTGGACTATATGATTTAAGAAAAAAAGGAAGGGGGGGCTGTGAAACATCCTTCTGTCTTTGAAAACTTACCTCAAAGCAACTGGGAAAGAGAAGGAATATGCTAGGGACTTGATGTAATGGAGGGAGTGTATTTTTTAAGTTAAAACAGTGTTTGAGGACACTTGCACTGCCATACCTCCATGTATGCACCATTCTCTGACAACTCTGAACTGTGGCTGGACACCTGGTTCTTACCGTTCTGGCTCTGATAGCATTTGCATTTGAGATGCCCACTTGAAGGGATACTCTGAATGTGTAAATGGTGATGGATGCTTCTGGAGTGTGGGTGGAACACCTCTCTGCCTTTGAAGGAGCATCTAAACAATGTAAAAACTTCAAGGACCCTCTTGTCCAACCACCAAACACGGTAGACACCTTCAATGTGACAGTCTGCCACATATCTTTTTTTTATTATTTAAAATTTTTTAACATACCTAACACTGTTCCTCCTCCCCCCTCCATCCCCTCTTCCCAATTATGCCCCTGCTTCCCCCATTCCCCTCTATCCATTCCTCAGAGAGGGTAAGGACTCCCAGGGTGAGCTAATGCAGTCTGTTATATCAAGTTAAGGTAGGACAAGGCCATATTAAGGCTGAGCAAGGTGTTCCTCTGTAGGGAATGGGCTCCAAGAAGCCAGTTCATACACTAGGAATAAATTCTGGTCCCACTGCCAGAGGCCTCACAAACTGCCCATGCCATGCCTTGCAGCTATCATCTGCATTCAGAGGGCCTAATTCAGTCCCATAGAGGTTCCCCAGCTCTCAGGTCAGAATCAGTAAATCAATGAGCTCCCAATAGGTTGGGTCAGCTCTGTGGGTCTCCTTATCATGATCTTGATTCTTTTCTTCATATGATCTCTCCTCCCTCTCTTCACCTAGACTGTGAGCTACAGCCAGTGCTTAGCTGTGGATCTCTGCATCTGCTTCCATCAGTTGCTGGGTGAGGGTTCTATAATGACAATTATTAGAATGGTCATCAATTTGATTTTAGGGGAAGGTCAGTATAGGCACCCTCTCCACTGTTGCCTGGAGTCTTAGCTGGGTCATCTTTTGTGGGTTCTAGCATGTATAGGCTTCTCTCTAACCCCACAATGGCTCCCCCTCTCCCCTCTGTCAAGGTATCTCTTTCACTGTTCTCCCTGTCTGTCCCTCCCCCACTCAACCATCCCATTCCCTCATGTTCTCTTCCCACCTCCCTTTATCCCCTCCCACTAAGGACCCAATTAACTCAGGAGATATTCTCTATTTCCTCTTCCCAGGGAGGGGGTCCAAGGATGTCTGTCTTAGGTTCCTCCTTGTTACCTAGCTGCTCAGGGGTTGTCTGCCTCACATTTTCCATTGGCCAATTGGCACTAGAGTGCTGCCTGGCCATGGGGCTTTCCTAAACACACGTACACACACAAACAAACACACACATAGAGGTCTCCCTTTTACACAGACAATAGAGAAAATAGCTCCCACAATAGACTGTCAATATGTTCCAAATGCATCACCTTTGGAACAAAGCCTTAACTGTGAAGCACAAGTGTAAACTTTCTATAGACTGCACTTAGAGGCCCTACTGTGGTTTAAATATAAAATGTCCCTGAGAAGTTTGTGTTCGGAGTGCTAGTCGCTGCTAGTGCCACTGTCTTGGGAGAGGTGAGGCCCAGTTACTGGAAGTGGATCACTAAGGCAGGCCTTTGGAAGTTCTACCCAGTTCTGACCTTGTTCTGCATGATGTGAGCAAGCCTCCACCATAGGCTCTGAATCCTCTGGAGCCAACCATTTCTGCTACCTTGCCTTCCCCACATGATGGACTGAGACCCTATGAATCTATAAACAACAACAATAATAATAACTGTTATTATTATTATAATCTTTTTTCCCTTGTTTCTGTCAGTGCCCATACTTCTGGAGACTGGGCCTTCAGCCTCTTTGTACCAGTGATGAAGAGTTATGGTTCTTCCATGGGCAGGCTAAGGATGGAGAGGGCTCAGATATATAGTAGGATTTCCAGGTTCTTCTAGAATTCAGATTCCTCACAGATTCCAAATTCCTCTACCTGCTTTTAGGTTCAACCCACCAAGACCCTAAAAACTATAAACAGTTCTTAGTTTATCTTTCTGCTGCTCTTTGAGGATTACATGGCTTGTAAATCATCTAGGCAGCCAAAGTCTAGAGAGAAAGGACCATCTCCCTGAATGTACACTCATTTGGCTACTCCTGGGTGCACATAATTTGAGCACACATCATCTTACACACCACAGCAAGCTGTGCAACAAGAGCAATTTAAGGGAAAAAAGGTTTGCTTTAGTTCATACTTCGAGAATACAGTCTATTATGGAGCCGGAGCTTGAGTGCTACACTGTATCTGTCTTCAGGAAACCGAGCAAGGAATGTTGGTGTGCTGCTGGCTTTTCTCCTTTTTCATTCACTGAAGGCTGCCAGCCGGTGTACTGGTGCCCCACAGTTAAAATGAGTTTTCCCATCCCAACTAACCTAACCTACACAATCCTCCACAGACATGCTCGGAGACATTGTCTGTGATTCTTGATCCTGTGAAGTTGACAATATTAGCCATCACACTTGCTATAACCTTTTACATGGCCAAGTTATTCTAGAATGTATTTATCTTTGAGACTGGGTCTCATTGCATAGTCCAGGCTGGGTTTAAACTAGCAATATTCCCATCTCGGCCTCCCTCCTGCCAGAATTACAGGTGTTACTTGTTTAAAGGACTTTATTTATTTTTAATGTTTTTAAGCACAAATCTACTTTGAAATTAAAACAGCTTTTCCCATGAAAAGTAAAAATATATCAATGCTACCTGGGCCTTTGAGGGGTTCTATATTTCAGTAGGCATGATTTTTCTGATCTTGCAAAATCATAAATTCAGTGGAGTCATCATCAACACCATGAATGTTATCATCCGAAGCCATAACACCAGTGAGCTTTGCATACATTACCTCCCCCATGTGCCTGAATGGGAGAAGCCTAAGTGAATGCTTGCTGGTCTGCCTCTCCTCAGAACAGCTGAGTTAGTGGGTGGGCTGAGAACCACCTGCAGAGTCCTGTTTGCCTGGTGTAGCTGTGTGGCCACCAGCAAACCCCTACTCTTCCTCAGAGCTCTGCGACCTCATGGATTACAGTGTCTGTCTACCTTAATGGCTCTGTCTGAGGAATAAATAAGATGCTTCTGGAGACATTTAATAATCTCAGAAAGCAAACGTGTTTCTTCTACAGACATCTAATTGACAGACCCAGCCTTTCTTGAGAGGAAACAAGGTATGATTTGAATGTAAACGAGGCCTAGGCCCATCACCCTCAGATTCTTCCTGCCCCTTTCTTTCTGTTCCCTTCCCTTTTTGTGTGTGGGCGTGCACATGTTTGTGTGGATGTGTGTGAGATTTTCCTGTGGGTGTGTGCAGTTGTGCAGCTGAATGTGGGAGTCAGAGCAGAATGTTGGATGTCTTCTTCAATCACACTCCACCATATTTTGGAGACATGGTCTCTCTCACTACACCTGCAGCTCACTAATTCAGCTAAACTGGCTGTCCAGTGAACTCTGGGGAATCCTGTCCCCACCTCCCCAAGACTGGGATGACCATGCCCATCACTTTTATGTGGGTGCCGAGGATCAGAACTCAGGTCCTCATGCGTCCACGGTGAGTACTTTACCCACTGAACCATTTCCCCAGGTCTCCTTCCTCTTTCTTCGTGCTCAGCTTCACCTGACTGCAGGCAAGGGACTTCAGACAGTATCCCAAGTGCCCCTGTCAGTAGGGTTCAGTCAAGAAAAACAATAGCTAGGAGACTGACCAAAAGAAAGAAAAAACCAGTAAATTTCCCTGCCAGGGTCTGCCACAGGCAGCTTCTGCTTCAAACAGAGGGCTTCCATCTCCAACACATCCGTTTCTCCCATCCCTCCAGCTTAAGGGTGGGGTGACTCTGCTGTGTTAGGCCTCTGGACTGCCTCACTGTCCCCTTTTAGATCCTCATTTCTCCTCTCAGAGATAATTTCTTCCTGAATTTGAGTCTTCCTTCCTCCTCCTCCTCCTCCTCTTCTTCCTTAACATCTTCCTTCTTTTCTTGTGTGTGTGTGTGTGTGTTTTATTAAAGTCCATCTTTCCTAAGGACCTTAAGTGACTTCTGTTTCTCCTTTTTGACCTTGATGGATACTTCTCAGAAAAAGAATTGTCACCTGCCCGTGTGGAACAGCTAGATACAGAGTTAGCAAACAGAATTTGTCTTGTCAATGGATTGTACTTTCCCTCCAAGTTACTAGGCCCAGACCTACAAGGGCCTCAGAGGAGAGAATCAAAGAAAGTGGGGGACCTCAGCTTTGCTCCCTTCTTCTCCAAATGCTACCCAATACCCACCCCTCAACCACAAACATACTCACCAAATACTTCTCTGAATCCTGGATTTTTATAGAAGAATTGGTACCAACTCTCAGAATTGACAGAAATCACAGATGTGGTACTGCCTCCTTACATCCTGGAGGGGGATGTTCTAAAACTCTGAGCCCACTCATGAAGCTCTGTACACAATGTACAACTGTGTACTTGTACTTACTGGTACAACATACTTACTGGTGATAAACTGTAATTTATAAACCAAGTATATTAAGAGAATAACAAGGAGCATTAATAAGATAGAATAATTCTAACAATGCAATGTAAGAGAATGGCTAAGTGTCACTACTCTTGGACTTCAGGAACCTCAGAGAGTAGAGTAGGGGTCACTGGAACACAGATATTGTGATACTCCAGCAGTTGATCCGATGCATGAGACAGCTGCTAGTGAGCAGCAGTGTTTATAGCATTTTATGTGCTGGCTGGTTTTATATCAACTTAATACAAGCAAGACTCATCAGAGTGGAAGGAGCCTCTACTGATAAAACACCTCCATAAGATCTGGCTGTAGGCAGACCATTGTTGGTGGGACCACTTCTGGGCTGCTGATGCTGGGTGTTGTAGAAAGCAGGTTGAGCAAGCCAGTGGCCCCTGCATCAACCCCAGCCTCCAGGTTCCTGCCCTGCTTCAGTTCCTGCCCTGACTTCCTGCAATGATGAGTAGTGGTGTGGAAATGGAAGCCTATTCTCCTCGCTTTGATTTTAGTCACAGGGTTTCATCATAGCAATAGTAACTAACTCAGACAGTAGATACACTGGACAAAGGAATGCATCCCAAGGAGGCACCTAACAGGGTGGCTGGGGTTCCTTATAATAGTCAGAATGGTGGACAAGTTGAAACATAAATGGTTTATTTATGAAAAATTTCACCAGGTACTTTGAGAGTCCATTAAATGTGGCATACTCCAGAGAGATGTTGCTGCTCACATCTGTTGCAAACAGCATAAGCAGAAGAGTGGGAATGTTTTCTGTAAGTTCCATATACCAGGATGGTCCTGATCAAGCCTCCCTAGGATAAGTGTCCTGTCTATAAAAGGAATCTAGCACCTGTCCTAGGGACCCCTGTGCTGTTACAGGACTGCTTTGAAGATGTGGGTCATCTATTTTGGCCCCATGGCAAATCCACCATGTAAATGTAATTCAAGCATATCTCAGGCCTATAGCTTTAGAGATGCACATAAAGTCTACATCACAGAGGAGGCTGTAACAATGGTGTGTTCTTATTGCATAAAATTTTATGTCGCCTCAAATATTTTCTTAATTTTTACAACTAGACACACCTGAACATTCAACAACAGTTATAGCTAATGAGTACTCAGAATTTGGTTAATGCAAGGGTAGCTTTCCCAAGGTTCCAAGACCATCGTTTTATTTAAATCACCTGCAGGGTTCTATAGGGTAGCCATTACCATCATCGTCACCACTCAGGAAACAGGCACAGGAGGATTAACTAATTCCCTCAAAACCACGCACGCTGAAGTTTTAAGAAACGAGTGAAGAGTACATGGTACACCGTACTTGACCTGATGGAGCCCAGGCATATCTGACACACCCATTTGAAAGGTGCCAAATGTTAAGGACATCACTTCGAAGGCACCTTTGAAAGAAGTCTAGCTTTTATTGCCCTATCGGTGGCTTTAAACGTCTGGCAAAGATCTCCGTCTCCTTTTTTCACTTTTGCTTTCTGTAGTCAAAGGTCATCCGGTACATTAACTGGGGTGATGAAGGTACCGATGCCTGAATCCTGTAAGCGTCCTTCTCTCTCTGTTTTTACTCTTGTGGTTTTACAAGCCTCAGCGTGAAGCTCGAGTGTGGACGCAAAGCAATCGCTCTAGGAAATGGCCATGTCCAAGGCTTAGCTAAACCTGAACAGGCTTTCGGGGAGAGGAGGGGAGATGCCTTTGCGAAAACAGTAGCAGGGATTTAAAAAAAAAAAAAAAAAAAAAAAAAATCCTAAAACTTTTGCCCCTAGAGGCTGTAATTTGACTGCTGTCTTTGGCAAAACTCCAGAGATCACGCTTAATCTCTTTCTGAGCCGCCTCCTCCTCTCTGCCGGGTCCGCCCGCAGGGCCCGGGAGGAGGCGGGCGGGGACCGCGACCCGCGGCAGCGGCCAGAGGAGCGGGGCGGGGCGGGGCGCGCCGGGCGCGGAGTGGGAAAGAGGAAGTGGAGCCGGGCGGGCTGCAGGGCTTCGCGCCGCCGGAGCCGGCGCTGGAGCGCAGCACAGAGCTGAGTCGGCTCTCGGGAGCCGCCCCTCTCCGGTAAACGGGGCCAGGACTATTCCAAGGACTGAACAAGGGAAGCCGGGGATCTCGGACACGCACCCCGAATCTGCAGGTGGGACGGGCAGAGCGCGGTGTCTGGTCCCGAGGGGGGGTCCCTGAGCGCTAAAACTGGGAGGGGACTGACGGTGGCTGGCGGTGCTGCCCGCCGTCCTGGGAGTCCCCAAGTCCGGGCTAAACCTAACTGAGCCTTGATGAGTCTACCTGGTTCTCTCGCCCCTCGCTGCAGCCCCGAGACTGCAGTTTGCAGCTGGGTAAAGTTTGCTCAAGCGCCTCCGGGTGCCACGCTACCCCCCAAATCCAGCAGAACTGTCTCCAAATAGGACTCCCAGAGCCAACACCCCAACAGCGGTGCGGGTATGAGGACCCGGAGTGCTACCGGCTTGAGCTAGGAGCAGCCCTGCGTGGGCAGAAACTCGCTGGGGCGCCCCGGATTAGCGACTCAGCGGTTTTAGAAATAAGAGGGGGAGTTGAGAACCTGTGTTCTATCCGTCACCCAAACAAACGGCAATACCTAGCCGACTGCAATTGTGTGTGCTGTTGAGGGAGGGGGGTGTGGGGGTGCGCAGCGGGACCCAGGGTGACTGCCAGAGCAAGTCCCCTCTTTGTGTCCCAGTGGAGTCTGGCTCTACAGTCAGAAAAGTCAGGTTGCGCTAAGGAGGAGAGGCTTCCTCGGTTTGCTGGGTTTCTTAACGTTCACGAGAAACAATGAGATAGATGATTGCTTTGGATGCGCTGTATGAAGTTGGATTGTGTAAAGTTGACCGTGTGTGCATTGCTGGAATTTCATTAAGCTCAGGCTGGTCCCAAGCGCTCTCTTTGTACTGTACCACCCTCAGGTGGCCGGAGCTACTGCACCTATTTTTGACGCAGCCAGGAAAAGCAAGCAAGTTTGATCTGGCAGGGCATCATCTCATAAAACTCTCATCTCTGAGGGAGAGTTGTTTTGGGGATTTGGGGGCACACTGGATACAAACTGGATATGCACTGGATACAAGCCCAGTAGGATGATAGAAAATTAAGTCTGTGTCAGACTGAACATTTAACTGAATTCCAGGCTTAAATTGTGTTAACTCTGTAAAAGCCAGTGGTGAAGGGTTAAATTCGTCCTATTTGAATTTTCTGTTTCTGGAGTTCAGATATATTCAAATAGATGGGTTTTGTTTGGTTAAACTGCTATAAAAAGTTATCTAAGTCTATATCGTCGGGGATCTAAAACCTCTCAACTTTAGCCTTGCACTGTGGGACGTGAGAACAAGCCATGCTGATACCTTCAACTTCCTCGCTGATAAAGCGGTGTGTGTCTGTGAACCAGATAGTTTTAACTGGCTCACTCCCCCAGCGGAGGGTATTTATTTGTTCTACTGTAGCTAACGCTTCTATACAGAGGTTAAAGGGCTGCGTTGGACCCTTTAACATCTTTTGAGTCTGGCTTCCTGACTTAGCTTTTAGTCCTCTTGGGATCCTTGCATGTCCTATCCACTGAAACCAACCAAGAAGAAACTTTCTTCTCCGGAGTTCACCGACCTCTCTGGCTTCCTCCCCGAGTGGGTCCCCACCAGCAATCCTGGCGTGACCTTCCCTTCATTTTCCTTTGCATGGCGGATCCCCTAAAGCCCTCTGTAAAAGGACTAAACAAAGTGAGAACGAACAGCTGTTTGGTAGTCAAATTTGTGTCCTTCCAATCTGCCTTTCTTTGATAGAATTGTCTGTCTTTTCCCTGCAAGAGTCCACTTCTTTTCAATGCTTTCAGTATATAGATGATTCTTACAAAAAAAATATATGTATACCTTTTAAACTTTCCGTGGGAGAGCACAGTTGTTATTCAAAGACGTTAAATGATCACATTGTAACCTAGAGAAATTGGCAGCCTAATTTTTCAAAACCAGAGTATTTCACTCTCCTGCTTTGTGGTTATTTCTCTGGGTGATTTAATTCAGCTAGTTTGTATTCTGACATGGAAAAACTGAGAAACCGCAAGTCTTTTGAGTCTCTAGTAAACTAAAATCAGTTTCTGATCTATGCTTTTATTCTCAGTGCTTCAAGTCGGGCTCCGCCCCACCCCACCCCCACTCCTGTGGGTTTCCTTCCTTCCTTTCACTGCTGGTAGTTGGGTTTTTCAAACAATTGTCACCTTGTAATCCTGCCTCAGAGGTGATTAGATCTCTGGGCTATTGAAGCGGGATGGCTCTTGGATGATGTGGCCCAGGCTCTGTCTTTCTCAGATTTAGAGTGATTAGGAGCAATAGGGTTCTAGGATTAGCCCTTGAATGTGAGGCTCCCCACCTCCCCGTGTTCTAAGAGCTTTCAGACCCTGCTAAGGGAATTGTTCTGATCTGACCTAAATGATTTTATAACCAAGGAAAGTAACATTTATATTAGATCATTCTGCCCCCACCCCCATATATTTCAGGAAGAATGTTCCTTAGCTCCAGAACTGGTCTGAGGATTGAATGAAGTAATCCATATTAAATCTTTGGCACATATGGTGTGCTTTGAAGATGGTAGTTGCTGATAAGCTGATCCCTGGATCGAGAGAGAGGTTTTGCTGGAAGTAATCCATACGCTCCATTGGCAGAACTGTGGTCACACTCAGCTGTGACTGACCCCTGGTCCTCCACTACCTCAGAGTGATGGCTGCATGGAGACAAACTTTTATATTTATAAACTACTATCTGTTTCTTTTGGGTTTTTGTCTTCACTTTTCTTAAGTGGAGGCATCACTATGGAAGCCAGACTGGCCTTGAACTCACAATTCTCCCACTTTTGCTGGAATTACAAGTAAGCATTGCCATGCCAGTCTGTGTTTCACTCTTTCAGGAAAAAAAAAAATTACTCATCTTTTGACATAGGAAAAAACATGATTTCTACTATAAAACATTTACATATTCAGGCACAGATTGAGAAAAAGCAATCTTTTAAAGGCAAAGTCTCTTTAAGTGACCTTACACTTATGTGTAGCAGGCAGCTGAGATATTCATATTTCATCCCAGGCCTGCATCAGTCTCGCTTGATGAAATGAAAAATTGACCCCAATCCATTGGCCTATTCAGAGTCAAGGCCAGCTGTGCCAAGTGGAACTCACAGACAGAAGAGGGAACCCCATACAATTAGGATCTGGCTGGCTACATAGCTAATAAGGATGCCTTAGACAGCATGCTAGGTATGTTTGCTGATTCTCTGGAAGCTGGGTCCTGGTTCACTGCTGAAGGGCTTGGCCTTAGGGAACCTAAATGCTGCAGAACAACATCCTATGTGCCTGGCTAATCCCCCCTGGACAGTGATTAGGAGTTCAGTAGAACTCTAGGCTCCAATGTCATGTTAGAGTTTGAGTATCCTGAGCGCCTGTGTTTATAGATTCCTGAACATTTTTCCCCCAATGAAGTAAAAATTACCAGACTACAACTTCTTCCTTGGATGAGCAGGGCAGCCTATATCTGTGCATTCTATGATCCACATTAAACCAGCTGTTCATGAAAAGAAATGGTCTTTATTTCCAAAATACCTAGGACCACAATGTTGTTGTAGCATTAGGTATTATAAGTAATTTAAATTGAGGTGAGTGAGAGCAGTTTAAAGTATATAGGGTACAACAGAGATGGATTGGTAGTCAAGGATACTTACGTTATTGCAGAGAACTGGAGTTGGGTTTCCATCACCCACATCTGGTTGGTCATAACTTCAGATTCAGTGAATCTCACATTCTTTTTGCACATGTGCACACACACACACACACACACACACACACACACACACACCCCTGAAATATAGAGGAGACATTGAAGATGTAGCTCAGGGGTAGAGCATATGCTGAGTTCTCATATAGACCTGAGTTCAATCCCTAAGTAGCCTTAGGCCTAAAATGAACTGTAGGAGAATTTGTGTAAATTAAAAGTTTCATTCCATCTTCTTTTTTTAAGTGATTTTTTTATTTTCATATTTTTTATTTTTATTTAACTTTATTTGATGTGCATTGGTGTTTTGCCATAGGTGTATTGAGTCCCCTAGAACTGGAGTTAGACAGTTGTTAGCTGCCATATGGGTGCTGGGAATTGAACCCAGGTCCTTTGGAAGAGCAGCCAGTGCTCTTAACCACTGAACTATCTCTCCAGCCCATTCCATCTTCTATAAAGGATTTGAACATCCATAGAACAATCTTGTCAGAATACCAAGATATGTCTACATTAACTCATTGTTTCACAGGAAGCTAAAGCCCGCCAGATCCACAGTTTGATAGATCTTCTCTTTCTTCCTCCCCATATGAGCCAAGAGGAAAGTTAATTTGAAGAGTGTTAATGTTAGGGTGAATTTTAAAACCCATTCTGGCTACTCCCTCTTGTATTAAAGTGATGGTGGTGGGGTGTGGGGAGAGGTGGGGTTTTCCCTGGGCCTTTAATTAAGAATGCTGTTTTGGTACCTTTAATAACCACGGTGCTCCAGAGGCCACAGATGAAGCTTATAAGCAGAAGCCAGCCTGGCTATGGGATTTAGCTAAAAGCTAAGCATTCCTTTGACGAGGTGTGTGTGTGTGTGTGTCCTTTGAAAATGTCAAAGGGAAAAATTAGATGAGTGTGGATCTCATGATAGCTTAAGCTTCAACATGAAAAAAGCAGACTCCTAAGCCACCATGCTATTGAGTGAGCTATTGTAGTTGCAATGCTATGTTAGGGAATCACCCAGGACACAGTTAAGTGATCTATGTCTAGACAGGCATAGAAGAGGAACAGAGAGGGTGAATTCTAGATCTGGGGCTGGCAAATCTCCCACAGAAAGCTAGGTTTTAAGTGGGGCTTTGAGGTTCATACATGTCTATGTCATGTGCTATTTGGGTTGAGGGAACTTTGTTTGCAGTTATTTAAAAAATGTCAAAACTAGTGAGCATGTGGGTTCATGACTGTACTCTTAGCTCTGAAGAGGCTCATACAGAAAGACTGCCCTGACTTCAGGCCAGCTAGATGACCACAGAGTGATTCCAGGCCAGCCTGGGCTACAGAGTGAAAGTCTCTCTGACAACAGTAAATAAATGAATAAATATATCTTAAAAAGTGTAAAAATAGACTCTTGTCATCAGCCATTTAAAAATAGGATGCAGGGCTGGGGAGGTGGCTTTATGGGTTAAGTTTCCTTGGGAATACCAGGACTGGAATTTGTATGTATCCATTAAAAAAATACCAAGAGTAATGGTACAAGCTAGCCATCCAGAAATGGGCTGATCCCTGGGGCTCCCTGGCCAATCAGCCCAGCCCACTTGTTTCAGGCCATTAAGAGGGTATCTCAAAAGAGAAAGGAAAGGGGGGGAGGTGGGAGGGGGAAGGGAAGGAAGGAAAAAAGGCACGTGGGGTATATGGCACCTGGGGAGTGACATCCAAGGTTATCATTTGTCCCCTACACATATGTACACACATGCCATGCACATGCTCCCCCACACAATGCATACAAGCACACACATACATACACACACACACAAAGTGAAGATTGTATGTGGTGGATCCATAGCTGTAGTTTGCTAATTGTTCTATATAAAATATTTGACATTTACAATATCATTCAGTATTTCCATGGAGACCCGAAATAACAAATTTCACTGGCACCATCAGAGTTGATATAATGCTGACTGGTATGAAATGGAAATCTGTCTTCTGTTTGTCACTCTATCTATTCCTTACCCTGGAGCTGGAAGTCTCTGTTGGACTTTGCAGCCAGTGCCCATGGAAATGGCTACATCTCTACATTCAGTCCAGAAAGGGAGAGGCTTGGTGGGTTGAAATAAAAGCTACATTGAAACTTATCAGTCACTATATATGGAATGAGGACCAAGCCCCTGAGCATGATCCCCCCCCTCATTTATGTACCTGCTCCTTTTGTACCTTCCAGGTTCTCCTGTCCCTTTTACTCACTATCATTTGCAGAGCCCTGAATGGGCCGTGCCATTTCTTACCTACAGTACATTTTTCATACACAGTGTAAAGATATGTTGACTCTTCAGAGACCTTGTTCCTCACACTGCAGGTGTATATATCTTTATGCTTACACAGAAACTTATAGCTGAAGCTGTTGAGAGGCTAAAAGAAGTCATGATTCTCTTACTAGACATTTTATTTCAAGCTAAAAGCATAGTCCCAACTCTATGCTCTTAGCAACTTTTATTTTTAAGACAGGCTAGCCTTTATCTGGCTATGTAGTTAAAGGTAACCTTGAACTTTTTTTTTTAAAGATTTATTTATTTATTATGTATACAATATTCTGCCTGTATGTGTCTCGGTAGGCCAGAAGATGGCACCAGATCTTATTCTAGATGGTTGTGAGCCACCATGTGATTGCTGGGAATTGAACTCAAGTCCTCTGGAAGAACAGCCAGTGCTCTTCACCTCTGAGCCCTCTCTCCAGCCCCAACCTTGAACTTTTATTATTTCTGCTTCCCAAGTGCTAGGATTTCAGACATTCACCACACACTGGTTTTATGCAACCCTAGGGTCACACCAAGGTTTTGTGCATGCTTGTCAGCCATCTCCAGTTCCCAGTTCTCTGTCTTTAACTAACAATGAACTCTTTTTTTAAACTTTTTTAAAATTTTTACGTGAATTGGTGTTTTGCCTGCATGTGTGAGGGTGTCAGATCTTGGAATTACCGACAGTTGTTAGCTGCCATGTGGATGCTGGGAATCAAACTCAGGTCCTCCAGAAAAACAGTCAGTGCTCTCAACCTCTGAGCCATCTCTCCAGCCAACAATGAACTCTTAATTCCTAGGAATGAATCAAATTTCTTCCAGGAAAGCATTAGTTCTTGCATTAGCAACTGATCAAGTTTACAGTAGTAACTGATTAACGGATGTTAAATTTTATTTAGCTCAGATCTATTTATTGAGAGCTTAACATACCGAGAATAATGCCTGACCAACATGAGAGATGGTCTCCATGGAGATATAATGAAGGTAATAAGAAATTCAGAGTGATGGATGAGCTGCTCTTCACTGCTGCTCTAGGACTTCTCTAGAGAAGGCAACATTTACTTGGGACCATAATGATAGTGAGTTCCAAGGTATCTTTGAAATATACTGTATTATCTACTGGAAATCAAAATGTTAGGCAAGCCCTCCACCACTGAGCTGGATGCCCAGCTCCAAATATACCATGTTCTATGTTTTTAAAAAATTGTTGTCTGTGTTTTTTTGTCTCACTTTGTAGCCCAAGGCAACTTCAGACTCTGTACCCTCCTATATCCACCTTCAGAATCCTGCAGTGAATTATGTTTTTACTTGTACTCTGTACACATCCATGGCTGCACAGAGTCCCCACTGATGCCTTGTACTGGGGCGGAACTATCTTTCCTGTCTCTTAGATCTCAGATACTGACTTGGATTTGACAAAGAGTTTAATTAAATATTAGCATAATAATTTAAAAATGTTTCAATACATCTATGACCTGATGTGTTTTTTAAATAGTTTAACAGTTCACTCTGGTTTGGCCAAAGGGTCTCAGTGAATCCTGTTTCAGTGAACTTGACCTACATATAACTTGTAAAGGGTGAAGTTGAGCAGTTCCAACAGCCAGTTAATCCCTTTGGCAGATGTCTGCTGAGGTCTGGGAATCCTCACTGCAGTGAGGCTGCCTCTCTAGAGCAAAGGCGTTAGCTGCTTCGAGCTGGCTTTCTTCTGTTTTCTAGATTTTCCTTAACCAATGTGCCTTTGCTCCTCCCTATCCCCGGAGGCTAACTGGCCTCTGATGGAGGAGTTTTCTTTGGACCATCAAGCAGCAAAGCTCCACTCCAATCAGGACTCCTTCACTGCGCTGGCAGGCCTCTGGGTTTTCACACTCTGCCGACTTCCTTCCAAAGGTGCTCCACCCTCCTCGTGGCGAAGGAGCGATGTGCTGCTGAAGCGCTTGTTTCTCTGCACCCTCTATCCTTCCAGCCTTGCTCAGGACCTTTGCTTGGCATCTCTACTTGGAACCTGCTGGCTTCCCCAGCTCTGTACCCTGCTCTCATGTGCCATAAGCTCCTCAGCGAGCGTGCTTATTTCCTTCCAGCCGTGATCAAATGTACCTTTGTGCCATTTGGCTTTTCTTCTCAACACCCAGCCCTCAATGTCCCTTCTACCACCGTCTCCCAACCCAATTACTGATGCCAGAGCAAAGTCCCCTTCCTGTACCTGCTCTGATAGGGAGGTTAGATCAATGCCTGGCCTAGAAGGAAACAAAGTACAGGCCTTTCTGCTTCCTGAGCCACCCTTGCCTGCCCTCCTCCCTCATCTTCCCGTGATTAAAGGTCTCCACGTCCCTGGAGGTCTTCAGAACAGGCACCCAGTCTGAGTGAAATCTGAGTCTTTGGAAACAAGTAGCTACAAAACTGAAGTCATTCCTAGGCATACCGAGGATGTGTGTTAACCACGATCCAGCTCGGATCGAGGTGATTTAAAGCTGTTACCAACCTGGGATGAGAAAGCCGATGATGAGCTGAGGCCACCAGGGAAAGGCAAGGGGCTGTCAGAGCTTCAGTCCTGTGGCTGTGTGATTACAGGCATCCTCAAACCCTGACATGTCTGATGTGCTGCAAGAGAGGGAGACTGTAATTGGAGGCATAAATATACCATCCTGTGTTTCTTCTCTTGAACCGCATAACCCTGTTATTAGGTTAAGTATCTATGTGGTACTAACATGTTATAGCTGCCTCAGAAGCGGAGATGGCTCCTTTTCTGAAACGACTTACTGTTAAAAATATCTGGATGCCTCACACCTTTTAACCTCTGAGACGACGGAGCACAGGAATGAAGGAGCCTGAGAGTGATGCTAACCCCAAAATTTGGGGTCACTGAGGGGGAGCTATGTAGGGCATGTTGGACTAAGATGATTAGGGGATGTTGGGGTGAGATAAGTAGAGGGGATGCTGAGGGGAAATATGTAGGGATGATGTGGACTTTTTAAAAATGAACAGGTTACATCAGGCTCTTTCTTATCCTGTATGGGAGGTTTGATAAGGAATATCAAGGGTAGGGCTGTAAGAGAAATGAGATAGCCTGGCAACAGATGGGATGTGGGACCGCGGGGATGTGGAGGGGTCAGTTAGTATTGGCTCTACTGAGGAAAGTACATTAGGAGTTGTTTGGAAGCTTCTTGGGCATGGTTATGGAGCAAAATCTTGGTGGTCTTGGCTCTCGTTCACTTTTCCACATTATCTATGTAAGATAATCCACTCCCCCACCACACACAAGTTCGTCCAGCAACTGGGTGTTTGGATTCAACTGTAAAGAAGGCTGTTTAATCCCAGTCCTTTATATCTAACCTCCAAATTATTAGAGCAATGAGAAATATGAAAATAACGATTTCATGGCACACAGGTGTGGCCCACCACAATGAAGCATAGAACCCAGCGACTCAACAGCCCTCTCATGATTAGGACTCTTCCTTGTAACTGCTTCCTTTTTGAACTTTATCTGAAATGAAAGCAGATACTATGAGGTTCTAAAAACAGCTGGGTGAATTCCATAATTAGCCATGGCTTTCAAAACCCACAATGCCCCTGGGGGATGAGGAGGAAGACCCATTCTGTGTTGTGATCTGTCATGTGTCAAGATCCTGTCTAGCCTGGTTCTGTTACCTAAGGAATTTCTAAGTTGGAAGCTAACATTTCTTTGCTCCTAATGTCTTATAGAAATAAGAGAGCTAGAGAAATGGCTCCAGGGATGAAGTACTTGCTGGACCTGAGTTTAGATTCCCAGTATCCACATAAAATATTGGTGTGGCAGTGCACGCTTCTAAGCTCAGTGCTGTGGGAGGGAGGGAGGGAAAGTGTGGGTCCCCAGCACTTCATGGCCAACCAGTCTAGCAAATCCGTGAGCACTAGGTTCAGTGTGTGACCCTATTTAAAATAATAACACAACAATAATGATGATGATAATAATAATGATGATGATATGGAGTGCAGTTCCAGAAGATACACAATACCAACCCCTGGCCTCTATTTGCATACACACAGGTATATCCATCCATGCATATCACACACACAGAGAACCATTTCTGCACTAGCTAAAGATGTACCAGCAACAACTGTTCCAAAAATCAGCTTAGTTTGAGGTTGTTCATATATGCAGAAAATACTTGGCGAATGTTCAGAAATGATTCTTCTGGAAGAAAATTCACTATCAGTGTACATAATGAACATGTACAGTACTCACATCTATATCATCTTGCCTTTTTCCTTTATTGTTATCCAAATTTAAATGCTGCTTTGGAAACACTGTACATGGAAAAGATATGTGTGTTTTCCTCAGGTCTCAGTAATCAGTTGAAATAAGTATATACTATGAAACTGGGAGCAGCACACACATATCACTGTAAGGTTAAATGGCACCTAAACTTGAGGTTTATAGTTATCTAATAAAGATTTTATAGATCTAGATACGGTGGCAAACACTTGAAACCCCAGCACTCTGAAGGCCTAGGCAGAAAGAATCAATAGTTCAAAGCCAGTCTGGGATATTTGACAAGATCTTGGCTCAAAAATACCAAGATGTGTGTGTGTGTGGGGGAGTTGCTATAAGCTTTTAATGCATAATAAGCCCATGGTAAAGAGTGGCGATCCTATTGCATTTTCTGCATGTCGTGTTGAGTTTTATGCTCTGTTGCTAGGGAACGAGAGCAATAAACCAACATGAAAGTAACTGGGCAAGTTTGTCTAGGTGTTACAAGATTGTGCCTTGGGTTTCCTGAGGTGACAGTCCACCATTCAAGATAAGGAACAGAGAGGGACATAGTGCACTTGGTTTGGTGTGGTAGAGACCTGATATTCAGGTTGGTACTTGAGGTTACTAGTGTGCTCAGCAATTATACTTTGCTAGTTCTGAATGTACAATGAAGAACCAAGCTGGACAAGTCTGGATAAAAGGATTGACCCCATCCAAGTGCTTTAAAGGAAGCTGAGCAGATGACCAGATGGAACTGGGAAACACAGTATTTGACCTGCTGGTAATAAGACTCATTCAGAGGCTGCATGATATGAAACTGGAACTGCTAACTAAAGGCCAAGGCAGCCGCCTCCTAAGGAGAAAGTGTTTATTTGGCTCACTGTTGTAGAGGATCTGGGCCGTGACTAATCAGCCCATTCCACTGGGGCTTCTGGTGAGGTACAAAATGACAGAAACAACATACCTGTGGTGCAAACCCACTCATCTCAACAAGAACCAAGATGCCAAGCAAATGAAGAAAAAGTTCAGGGTTCTATCAATATCCTTTGAGGATATGACCCCAGTTACCTAGAGACCTCTCACTAAGTCTTATCACATAAAGTGCCCATCACTACCCAGTAATGCCAAGCTAGCAACCAAGCTTGGAGCTGTATGTCAGTCAGTTTTCCATCACTGTGACAGATTACCTGGGACAGACAACTTATGGGGGAGGCACTGTGATTGGCCTGTTGCTTTTCAGCACGTGGCAAGGCAACATGAAGCTACACAGGGGAAGCTGCTCACATCATCGTCACAGTGAGCAAAGGGAAGAGTCCTCCAAATCAGCTGTAAGGGCATGCTCCCAGTGACCTCACTTCCTCCAGCTAGCTCCTAATTCTTAAAGGTTGTACTCCCTGCCAGTGGCATCAGAAGACCTTTGAGAGATGTGCAGACCCAATATTGGAGGGACCAAGTATCTAATATATGGAGTTTGGCTGGACATTTATCCAGGTGATAGCAGCGACTGTCTAGAGCCAGACCATAGCAAAGAGTAACTTCTGAGGCAGGGTTGTGTTGTATAATGTTTTCCCCAGACTGTTTTGGGTCCGGGAAGTTTGCAACCTGGCGCGCGTGCGGTGGCGGTTGGGACCTGGTTTGCGCCCCCAAAGAAATGAAATCACACGCTTATATCTTTTACACTGTTTGGCCCATATCATATGCCTAGCTAGCTCTTTCATCTTAATTCAACCCATTTCTATTAATTTGCTCACCACGTGGCTCCCAGCCCATGGCTGGCTGGTACTTCTACATGTCTGTTCCTCTTGGGTGTCCGATGGAGAGTGACTAACTCCACCCTTTCCTACCTGCCTGTCCTCTGATTCTCCACCCACTTCTACAGTGCTCTACATAGGCCAAAACAGTTCCTTTATTTACATTATACAGAGAACATTCCACCACAGGGTTGATTCATAGAAAATAGGTGATCTTGAGGATGTCCAAGGGAGAACAGTCTAGGGAAAGAAAAGAAAAGTGTGGAGACTCATAACTGAGGAAAACATAAGCAGTATGTATGTGCGGAGTGAGCTAGCTGTAAGTGAGACAATGCTGAGGGGCAGGGGCTAAGCTGTGTGTGTTTGGGGGACATTGAAGATCTTTGGCATGGTTCAGCTTGGGACATTAGGCTATGGAAGAGTATGAAACAGAGAAATCAAATGCTCTAGTTAATGGCTAGTTATTTTTTGGGCTGCTGTAGAGAGAACTGTATTACAAAGTTCTGGTAACAGGAAGAGCTGCAGTGATACAGAGAGAGGTCAGTAGCAGAGGAATTGGTGAAGAACAGGCAGATTCAGAATTGAAAGTTGGCCAAGGTGATACAGCTCTGGAGAGATTTATGGGGCAGTGAGCTGTGTTGTCTCTAGGATTTGCTTTGCTTATCCAGCACCATGTTTCACTTCTCTTACCATCTCTGTCTTCTCTATACTAAGTAACCAGAGTAGCACAAGGCTATGCATGAAGTTCTCCATGAAGCCAAAAGCAAGCTCATCTCTCCACCTGGTCACAGACCCAGTGCTTTTCCTTTCAGCTCTTAGCTCCTCCTAGTCCATCACTTAAGACATCCTTGGATATGTGCATGTGTGTATGCTTATGTAGTTGAGTAGGTAAGTGCATGATCATGTGCACAGCATGTATGTAGCAGTCAGTCTTCAGGTGCTTCTACCCTTTGTTTGATATTAGATCTCTCACTGGCCTAGAACTTTGCTAAGCACACAAGGCTAGCCAGTCTGTGAGCTTCTAGGATTCTTCCTGTTTCTGCCCTCCCATCTCTTCTGTGGGGTCACAGGTACACCTCACTGCACCCAGCTTTTTACATGAGTTCTTGGGATCCATATGTAGATGGTCACATTTGTGAGGGAAATAGATGCTTTACCTCCTTATCCATCTTTGAAGCTCCATGATATGTTAATCTCAATAAGCTGTCCACCTTCCCTCTCTGGGTGACCAGATCCTCAAGGGTAAATGTGAACCAAATTGCTTTTCCTCCTACTATGGAAATTAGTTGTAAGAAATATAAGCAAAACAAACAAACAAAACACAATTTCTATTTCACAAATCAGTTAAGAAGTAGAAAGTCTTTGTAGGTAGCTAAAGATATAAATAAGAAGAGGATGAGGGGAATGTTTAAATAGGAGAAGGAGGTAAAAATGAGAGTAAAGAGAAAAAGATGGAAAGAAAACTCACAGGGTAATCTGAGCTAAGAGGTCATTAGCGGTTCTTTAGGAAGTGTTTTGGTCTATCAATCCTCATGAGCATTCTCTCTCAGTTTAGACTTTTGGGAGTTTGCAGTAAAAGCTGAGCTTTGAAAGTGTGCATGTTCACTCCTCGTCTCTTGTAGAACTCTGCCCCCTGGGCATGACAAGACCATTGTCAGTTACCCATAGGAGACCCTTAGAAGACCAGGCTTTCTAGTGGAAATAGGAAGAGGAGTCATTAGCCTCCCATGGCCTCTTTTCCCTAATGACATAACAGTCAATGATCATTGGGGCTGGGAGGACCTTCTCAGTGCTGTAGATGCTCATAAAAATTGCACTTGATCCTGTAAACAGTCCCATGCTCCTGGTCCCGTAAGTAAACCATCCCAGTTAAACCCATTGGCTCATCAGGCTGAAGTCTTTTCTTTGGTCTGTCACTGATGCCTCAACTGGGGCATTTATTCATCTCTGCCCAGTTAGTCATAAAATACTATCTGTCCTTACCTTACTGCAAACTTGCAAATTCAACAGAGACTGTGCTTATTCTGGACCAGAAATAACTATCAGAGATACTGTAGGGATAAGAAATATTTCTAATACCCCATATCAACTCAGCAACTTTTATACACTTCTAAGTGAATATTAACTTTGTCCCAAGATTACACATTTCCTCTTGTGTATGGAGAAGCATCTTTGGCCTTCATAAGGTGTGCATTTTGAGGGACATAGATATCCCTCTAAAATCATCCTTTTATTCACACCAAAGACCATGGTTACCCTGTTGATCTTGAATGAATGGTCTGACTTAAATCATCACTCAGTTCTCTCCTCCTACTCTCCAGTGTGTTCAATGCTAATGTGTAAGTTCTGGATACAAACTGAAGTACTAGGTATGTGTGGCAGTGCCTGTGAATGCAATACCAAATTTGAAATGTCTGAGTTTTTATTCTCATGATGAGAATGAATCAGTCTTCCTGTTGGGATATTCAAACTTGAGAATGTTAAATGGTGCAATGTTTGCCCTGTGATGTACAATCTCAGTTTGCAAATATGTTTCTGAAAGGTCTCTTCATATGAAAGGAGAATGAAATTCTAGTAGTCTAATTTTAATGATTTTCTTGACTGGAAAATGGTCAAATGACACTTCTCCTGGAATATTCTTATTTGAACTTTCTTACTCAAATCATAAGGACCAATTGTATTTCAAAATAAGTCAATAAGGGGGGGCGGGCTTCACAGTACAGAAGGTTTGTCTGAGCCCCCCCTTCTATTCTGGTCCATTCTGGGATTTATCTATCCAGGGCTTTTGCACTGTTGACTTTAAGGTCACCCACCCAGAACTGGACTCACAATCAATATTTCCAGACGTATCTCTAACTTCCTGGATTCCTGCTCCAATCCTTTGCCAATCCTTGTTAACGGCACCACAATTCAATGGTCACAGCGAGGCACTTTCCTTCCCTTTCCTGCGTGCTCTGGCCAGTTAACAACAACTTGGATGGGCCTCGGTCTATATTTACCTACCCAGGCCTCTTTCCAATCCTTTTTTAATCCTACCTCTCGCCTGAGCTATTAGGTTACCCTCTAATAGATAGCACTGATGGATCTACCAAGAACAATCTGACACTGAGTGCATTTCCAGGGGCCTCTTCTGTTGGCTTGATTCCAATGAAGGTTGGTGGGAAACATAACGTAGAAACATAAGGCATTTATTTAGTGCTTCTTGGTCACACCCCTCTCTTATACCTCAGGATCAGCTCATAGGCAATTCATGCACTTTCTTTCCAAAGCGCCCAGAATCCAACTTCTTCACCTAGTCTTTGGTGATTGCATTTGGTCCATTCCCTGTCACCTCTTCCTGGATTGTTACCACAGATCTAATTCTATCCCTTTGCTTACATCTTGACCCCCCAATTCTGTATTCTATACAGGACCAATGTGCCCCTCTTCATTGTTAGCTGATCTCTGTAACTCCAAATCTTATTTGGTCAGAAGCTACATCATGGAGTGTCTTAGGAAATGCTCCCTGACCTAACTCTTCTATTGCTCTCAACTCCTCATCTCCTGACCCTGCCCAGGACTCACTCTTCATTAGTCCACTGGCCTTTTTGTATTTCTTAGTTATCCCAAGCTCCAGTCTCAATATTGTTTTCATGACCACTTCCTGGAACATTCTTGCCTACCTACCAGGGTCTTCACTGTCCCTCTCTATTGTTTCCTGTTCAAATGTCCCTTACTAAAGAAGTACCCGATACCTTCTGTAGAAATGGAATCCTTGCAAGCACATCCTTCTCATCCCACTTTATTTTTATGGCTAAGTTTACCCCCACCTACCATATTGCCTATTGTCTGGCCTTGCCACTGTAACCAGAGCAGAAGTCCTGGATTGTTTGCTGCTATGCTTCTAATACTTTAGTGCAGTACCAGTCATGGAGAGAAGGTTAAATGTTTGTTTATTAGATTGTTGTTGCTTTTTCAATTGCCATCTCTTCCTCTGTTTGGCATGTTCTGGTGGCCAATTGTTTTATATCATGCTCTAAAACAGACACCAGCAGCCCAAAATATTGTGAGTTGCTAAATAGTGCTAAAGATCATGGTGGTGGTGGTAATGATGGTAATGATGGTGAAAGTGGTGGCATTGATGGTGATGGTGGTGGTGCTGATGGTGATAAGTAGATAGGTATAGATGTAAAAAAGAAGATGAAGAACCTCCCTTTCATAACTCCCCTTTCCCCATTCTCCCTCTTACTTTCTAGTGCTTCTGGAGAAGTGTCCAGAGGAATACCTGACTTTTTCCAGAAGAGTCTGCAACATCTTATCTAGAAAATTTTCTGCATCACTGTGCCCAGATTTGCCTTCTGCTCCATTCAGTCTCTGCCTTCTAGTTCCTCATCAAAATAATCAGTGTGATAGTTAAACATTTCAACTCTGGAGCTAGACCTGGGTTCAAAACCAGCTCTGTCACTTAGACTCAGAGCTTTACTACCCTTGGGTAAAGTGTTCAGGTCTTATAAGCCTAAGATCATCATCTTACACATGATAAATGAATAACGTTTTCCTGGTGTTATAATGAGGATTGGATCTAGCCAAATTTTAACAGATTTGCAGGGCCCAGTCCTAACTTACAGAAGAAAGTTAGGTATAAAAGAAAGGTAGCCATTTTCACCAAATTTCTTTTAAGCAAATTTCATAAAATAAAAATAATCTTATTTTTCAAAAACAGATGTTTTTGTTTTTATTGTTTTATAGGTATTAGCTCCTTACCCTAATATAGACTGTCATCTTATCCACGTCTTGTATCTAGCTACTATATAAAATAATATCATGTGGATGTGTGAAGATGACGTTGATTTAACCACCTCTTGCCTCCCTTCTGTGATCTAATTGACATACCATAAATTGCTATTTGTTTATTATCTTTCTGAGTTCCTTGCAGGGAGGAATGAACCCTCTAATTAGGGGAATTTGCAAACAGAGGTAAGAAAGGAACATACTGTAACAACCCCCACATTCCCATCTTCAGGGTTCAGCAATTACAAACATAGTGCCTGCCACATTCATTTATCTTTCCTCCCCATCTTTAAATTATTAAAAGTAAATACCAAGACTAAGTATGTGTAGCCTAGTTGCTAGTGCATGCTGAGTGAATGTAATGGTCTAGATTCTGCTCTCAGCCACTTCCAAAAAGCAGTTCCCAGATAGCATGTTATTTTGCCCACAGACACTTCCGTTTCTGACTGACAAACTTTACTACGGCTGCACAAATCTAATGAAAACAACACAACTCTTTAATGCTCACTCCTACCCTATCTACAGTCTATTCAGATCCCATTAGAGCAGGATAGCTGTATGTTTAGCTCACTGTTGCACGCCAAGCATATAACCAGCAAGGCAATGTTTAAATGAATGAACAAACAATTGTATTCAAAATAAATTTAAGGAGATAGCTGTGTAAAAAAAAAATAATGTGTAAGTGATGATTGATGGCTTTTGGCTATTGATTTTTGGTTCTTTGACAAAGATCAAGTGTGACTGATGCTAAACTGATAGTGTAGGCCATAGGACTACATAGCTGCCTTTTGGTGGTGAACATCATACAGAAATCACCACCATCCAGTGAGCAGATACTTTCATAATGCCACCTTGGGATATACTATCCTTGTATCTTGTTCTTTTTTTTATCATTTATTTATTTTTTTATTTATGTGCATTGGTATTTTGCCTACATGTATGCCAGATCTTGTAGTTATAGATAGTTGTGAGCTGCCATGTGGATGCTGAGAATCGAACTCAGGTTGTCCAGAAGAGCAGCCAGTGCTCTTAACAACTGAGCCATCTCTCCAGCCCCTTGTTCCTTGTTCTTGACTCAAGTATGAAGCTCTATCTATGTTCCCCTTGTTGAATGGGGAAGCTGGTTCTTGCTTTAGGGTTGGATAAGCTGTGTCTGCATCTGACCTGTAGTCTTACTTGCTCTTTTATCTCCATCAAGTGGAGGAATATCTAGACTACTGGATTATTATAGGTGCTTACTGACAGCAATGGAGGTGTTCCACCCTGGGGCTTGGCTTAAGCTACTGCTTGCTGGACTACTATGGATATTCTCTTATCTTGAACTAAGCCGCATGGTTGGTAGCATCCAAGGCAAGAATTGCTGAGACAGAGGGAAGGACTCTTGGTGGAAGCTGTCCCCCCGCAATGTCACTTCATGGTCTTCTTATTCTTGAACCTAGACTCTGTTTCTAGGCTGGCGCTTCAGGGTTTCCCACAGATGTTAGAGGTCGGCTGAGGGATAAAAAGCAGGGCTGTGCATTTTCATCTGGTCTGCATACTGCCCATCTAAAATTTGAAGAGTTTTTATTGCTACTAAGATTTTTGAAGAAATATATGTAGTCCTCCTGTCTTTTATATAAAAAAAAAAGTAGGGGGAAATCAGGTTTCTCATGAAAATCAGATGTTTTGACTGTAAATTTGGAGGGGTTCATCACCTTTCCGGAACTAAGTCTCTGTCCCTGAAAGCCCCAAGTCCAAGGCTACATGGCAGTACAAATTCACATCTGAGGATGGCTGCCTGGCACAGCGGCTGCCACACCTGCAACTATCCTAACTTGCCTGTCAGGAGCACATTAGCAAATCTTTTCTTATAGGTTTGCACAAGAGGTTTGTTTCCCCTTTCCACCATTCATCTAGAATGTAGAAATCCCTTTTCGTCATTATGTTTTCAATTAGTCATTCTGTATTTACATGATCACCCTTGAGCTGAAGCAAATTAACTAGTATTTGAAACCATTGCCATGTTAGGTAACAGATAACCTCTGCAAAACCACCCTTCTCTGTTGGTTGTTTCTCTCTCTCTCTCTCTCTCTCTCTCTCTCTCTCTTTGCTTTTTGGAGATCCCACCACCCAGCTCCTAAATAAATCACACAGAATTATATTCTTTCTTATGAATGCCCGGCCTTAGCTTGGCTTGTTTCTAGCCAACTTCTCTAAACTTACATTATCCCATTTACCTTTTGCTTCTGGGCTTCCATCTTTCTCTATTTTCTATTCCTTTCTATACTTCTCACTCTGTGGCTTGCTGTGTGGCTGAGTGACTGGCTCCTGATGACCTCCCCCTTTTCTGCTCCTCTGCCTTTCTTGCTAGATTTCTCCTCCTATTTATTCCCTATGCCTGCCAGCCCTGCCTGTCCTTTCTCTGCCCAGCTATCGACCATTCAGCTCTTTATTAGACCAACTAGATGTTTTGACCAATTAGACAGACAAAAAAATCACAGCTTTATAAAGTTAAACAAATGCAGCATTAAAAAAAGTCAGCACACCTTTGCATCATTAAAACAACTTTTTTTATAGCATAAACAAGTGTAACACATCTTAAAATAATATTTCACAACACTTCTGACACAGCAGACTCCTGGCCCTGATAATGGTTCCACATCACATAGCACTGGGCCCTTTCCCATGTCATCTGTCTGTGTCCCTCATATCAAGCAAACTCCACAGGTCTCCCTCCCAATTTTTTCCATAGGCCTCACTTGCCCCTCTAGAGCTGGCACCTTTCTGCTCTCCTGCATCAGGAATCTTCATCTTTCTAAGTCTCCCCAGTAGGAAGCTAGTACTGTGAACGTAACTTCCTATAGCAGCAAAATTATGTATATGTGTGTACACATGTGTATGTGTGTGCATATCTATATGTGTGTATACATGTTTGTAATATGTGTATTATATATGTGTGTGCTTATAAATGTGTGTATATTTGTGTGTATATATGCATGAATGTATATAATGTGTGTATGTATATGTGTATGTGTATGACTGTGTGAATTCACATGGACTAGGATATATTTGTTGTGGCTGTGAAGTCTTCTCTCCAGGATCCCATTGCTATCCATGGCTCCCTGTTGTACTGGGGAACAGCAGGTACAGGATTGATGGATGACAGGTGTGCATAGCAGTGGTGAGAGGCTTTGCATTTAGCTATGAATTTCATGCTCAGAAGTGCTTTGAATATATAGTCATTCCTACATTGTAGAAGAAGAAACTGAGGCACAAAGTGTACATTCACAAAACACCCAAATGATCCATAGCATTATTGATGTCTACACCTATCAGACCAGTCCTGATCCTGTGATCTTGTAGATATGGTATTGAGATGAAGTGGTGGGGGGTCCAGTGGTATAAAAAGGAGAAATAACATTTCCTCACAGGACTGAACTAGCTCAAGGCTAGTGATTGATTTTTTCCATCTAAAAAGCCAAACCTCTGATATCCTGTCCTGAGAGATGACATCTTGATTACGGGCAGACACAAGCCTAGTCAAAATTAAGAGTTGTGTTATTGCAGATGGAGAGAGTGACCATTTGAGAGACAGTTTGTCTGGTGATATAAAAGCAAAAGTATTGTGTAAGATGTGGCAATCTCGAGGCCAGGAGAGCCTGTGGCCAGAATCATTAGGTTGTCCTGTGCAGGCCCTTTTGAGATGGGCCTTACAGAACTCCTCAGGATTTTGATGTTTTCTCCTGGGGTTACATTCATGTATAAAATATTTAATAGCTATTTGGATGCCACACTTGAAGACAAATGAATAATCCACGCTTGTATTGAACTAAGAACTGGATATTTCCAGCCAATACTTCATTGTGATAAGGGCTCTCTATTGCCGAATTCTGTGTGGAGGGGAGATAATTGAAGACGCCAGTTGTCCTAGGCTGCCCCTCACTCATAATGACAAGAAACACTTGAAAACCAATGTGCGTTCCCCATTTGGATAACATCAGGACAAGTTCACCTGACACAGCAGTACAATCCCCAGACTGTACCCCAGTAACTCCCCAGACCATTCCCCAGTACCTCTACATTTGCCTCGGCCTGATGAGTCAGAAGCAGTAACTGAATATATTCAACCAACTATGATACAGCTAAAACACTGGTAAATACAGATCTTTAGAATTTATGGCTTGAATGGAGAAAAGTATATTTTGAATATTATTGAGAAGAAAGCAAATAGCCAAGATAGATGAAAGAATGGAAATTTCACTTGTGTATTTTCAGAAATGCTAGTTCTGTCTTTTTTTTTTTTTTCCTATTGCACATTCCCAGTGAATTGCAGGAAATCCTTGTAACGGGGTATCCTGAGTTTAGAGGGCTTGTTAGCTAGAAAAACACTCATTTGGTGGTATGCTTCTGGTGAAGATTATAGAATCCATCATGCTTCACTGATTTTGAAGAATAACAATCTATTTAAACACACTTGTTTTCATGGTGGCCCACAGAAGAATTAAGAGACTTCCTTTAAAAAAAAAAAAAAAGTTTGTGCTAAAATAGTACCTTTATCCTCACCAAAATTGTTGCTGCTCCTAGAATTTAAAAATCCAACTAGATGTTCTAATGAAATTTAAAACAACTCGATGACCGATGACTAATTAACCAGTTAATTGCTGGCCTAGTAAAATTGACTCATGCTTTTAAATGTGCTTAAGTACCTCAGATGGCCCTTGGGAGACGGTGTCTGTGTCTTGACCCTCTATATTTGTTATAAATGTTATTTATAAATTTATATAAGGTTCTATTTCTTTGATAGTATTTATCATGGAATTCAGGAAGCTTTGATCTGGTTTAAAGGCTATTTCTTTCCAAGTTGTTTAAGGAAGTTTCATATAGCAATGCTGATAGTGAGCTGAGAATACAGCTACCATGCTGGTCTAAGCCAGCCTGTGAAGCCAGGCAAGAGAACCCTCCCCAGGGCTTATAAATACAGGGGATTTCCTTTCATTCTCTGAGCACAGACAGACCTATTGCAGCTAACTGATGGCCATATCAGCAAGCATTGTTTCATAGAAGGCCTGGGGTGTGGGAACAAGTCTACAGGGGAGAGAGAATGCATTCAAATACAGAAGCAGAAAAAAGTGGGGTGCAGAGTGCAGCTGGAGTGGGAGTGAGGTCTGTGTGTGATGTGATATGTATGTGTATACATGGGAGGCATGCATATACATACATGCATAATGTTTAGTGTAAACTACACTGACACATAACACAATTTGGAAATAATAACAAAAAGGATAGTGATTTTTATGGATACTTCTATTGAGGCTTGCCCAGCTTATATTTGCAGTTAACATATATACATGAATGTAATTCAACATGAATACCACTTGGTATTTTCTTTTACATTAATAAGTAAGACAAAGAGCTGGGACTTAGCTTAGTTTATAGAATATTTGTCCACTATGCACAAAACTCTGGGTTTGATCCCCAGTGCCATACAAATTAGGTGCAGTGATGCACACTTATAATCCTAGCACTCAGGAGGTTAATTCAGTAGGAACAAAAGTTTGAAGTCTTCCTCTGTTGTATAAGAGTTCAAGGCCAGTCTGGGATACATAGGACCCCATCTCAAAAAAAGGCAGGAGGCAAAAATGAGATAAAGAACATATGTGTTAGTGTATCTTTCATTCATCAACAACATATCATTAGTGTCTAATACAGTGTTTGGTTTTCTCAATGTAGCAGCTGTGTGTACTACCTTGTTAATATTTAATTTGTATTGTTACTTACACTATTGCTTACTGGGACATGCAGAAAGAAGAGGAAGCAGACCTATGCTCACTCAGGTCCTTGACTGGCTTTAGACAGGAAGACCTAGGTGCCAGGCATTTGATGGCATTCACAGCCTAGAAAAAATTCTGGACTCAAGAGTGCCTTCTTTCTGTGTATCCTGGGCACACTCAAGCCAGCTCTGGAGGGTCCTAATTGGACAGAAGATTGCTGTAGCAACCTGGGCCTTCCTTTGTCTCTAGCCTCTGAGCACCTCCAGTATTTATGCAGGAGTGGAAGAACTCCTTGGTGACCATTGTGCCCATCCAGCCCTTCTTAATACAAGGGAGTTGGGGAAATCAATTCTGTATCCTGTTTCATGCATTTTTATTTTAGTGTGTGTTTGTGTGTTTGTGTGTGTGTGTGTGTGTGTGTGTGTGTGTGTGTGTGTGTGTGTTAGTCTGAAAATAGACATTTTCTGTCTCATCTACCCGGTCCCACTGCTCACCCACATCCTGGGGGTAATAATCTTGAAAGCCAAAGCTTCTTAGGCCCAGAAGGTTACCCAATGATTCTCCTGCTGCACTGCCACTTTGAGACAAGTGAGGACTAGAGCTGAGGGCCCTCGATCAGACAGATCATAGGTGTTCCTGGCTACCCCCATCAGTATAAAATGAACATGAGACTCTGATTGGTCCCCTAGTCCTTCCCAACTATTTTCCCTTCAGAAATATCTTCACCTAGGGCATATGCCGTGTGTACCCTCTGTCCACTTGTGTTGCGGTGTTTTACCCCTGACAGGAAACTGGGTACTTTTCCTTTAGATTAAAATAAGAAATCAGTATTGGTTTCAAGACACACACACATACACACACACACACCCCTCAGTGCTCAAGACCATGATCAGGACTTTTACAGGATAGGAAGCAAAAGGGGAATTTTATAGGTGCACCTGATGCTCCCAAAGAGGAAAGCCGGGTTACCCTGCATTGTTCTTTTAGTGTCCAGTAGACACCGATTATTAATTAACACGTTTATTTTTCCTGTGGGAAATGAGCGAGTGCCTTACTGAAGCCACATCTGCTGTTTGTGTGAAAGAGCCCAAGTGTCAGAACACATTCTTGCTCTTTCACTCTTCTTGACCTCAGACCTCACTGTAGCACCCGCTCATCAGATGACTCGGAAGTCAGATCCGGTGCCATCATCCTTTAAGCCACACAGGTGCTCACAAAGAGAGGAAAACAGATGGGGAGGCCTTTTTTCCTCTTCGGTTTTTCAAGCTAAATAACCTTAAGGAGATCATGTAACAGCTTTCATTAGGGCAGTGTTGTGGACCCTATGACAGTCTCATTCTTTAGCAGGAGTGCTGAGAGATGACTGGTTGAGTTCTTCCCTTGCCTGCCTCCCCATCAATAGATGCTGGAAGCTCATCACATGCTTAACAAGTATTACATACTTGACAGGTGTCTAGCTTGTCTACAGTGGTCTTGGGAGGAGAAAAGTGAGCCTGGGAAACAGTGTCTCAACATCAAGTATCTTCAGGGCATGACAGCCATTTGCAAACACAAAGTCATAGCACCTTTATATGCCTGCCCTGGGCCTGCACATAGCCTGTAAACAGCTAACCATTGATTGAGGAGGGGGTCATAAGCTCCTCACACACACACATGCTAAATTATTGACAATGAGCAGATTCTGGGGAGAGAGAGAGACATTACCAAAAAGTTGTGAGCCCACCAGGCTCTAGTGGATAGTTCCAAATCTATAGTCACAGGCTGTTGTGATTAACGTCAGAAGGTCACCAAACAAAGCAAAAGGGCATGAATGGAAAAGGATCCTGTTGGGAGGGGATGATGGGACCGACAAGGGTGTGAGCGAGTTAAAAAGAGGGTAAGAGATGGAAATAAACAGGAGGTACTGTTATCCTGAAATGGTCAAAGAACAAATTTAATCAATACAAATAAGCAAAGGGAGGGGGAGGAAGAAGGAGGAGGAACGGGAAGGAGGAGGGGTGAGGAGGAGGAGGATAGGGAAGGGACAGGGAGGGGGAGGAAGGAGAGCATCAGCTGCAGATATTATCACTTGTCACCTAGAGTGTGGCCTGCCTCCACTTGGGAATTGACGTTCTATCCAGCCAGAGCCACCGCAGGCCTTTCCTGTTTGGGTGTGTGCTCTGATCTCATCTGCCATTACCTCCGGCTTACTCCCCAGCCCTGCCTGCTTGTCTCCTGACTCGATTAGTCTGGGAGGTGAACTGTTTCCCATCCGGCCCATTTTGGTTTCGTGTGTGTGAATGTGCATGTGCGTGTGTGCATGCAAGAGAGAGGAGAGAGGAGAGAGAGAGAGAGAGAGAGAGAGAGAGAGAGAGAGAGAGAGAGAGAGAGAGATTTATATCAACATAAAGATACTGACTGAAGGACAAAGAAGATTTTTAACCTTGTGTCTTCTTCTAGCTAAGCTGAGCAAAGTCAGTGCAAACTGCCCTAGCTGTTGAAGTAGATGAGACAAAGAACACATGAGCAGTTTGCCATTGAAGAGGTCAATTTCAGAACATCCCTTCCGGGAACACCTAGTGTCTATAGGATTTCTTACAAATTTCTCACTTGAATATTAATCCCTGTGAAGAGACCCAGCCTCTTTCAGAATTTTCTCCCAGTCCTGCTGCATCACAGCCTTGTGTGTGTTCCTGGCAAACTGAAGATGTTCAAATCCGGAGCAGACTGGTACCTTCGCTCAGACACTCTCTCTGATGTTGCCCATCTCTTTTTTTTGTTCCTGCTCCTGCCAAGGGTCTTTTTTAGTCTCCTGTCCTGACACCTGGGCCTCAGTTTCCCTCTTTGTGGTGTGCTCATAGCATTGTTGTGGAAAACAAATGAATTTCTAAAGTACACAGGACATATGAGTGTTCATTTTTATTGTCAATGAATTTAGAATCGCGATGGAAATGAATCCTTGAGCATATCTCCCAGAAAGTTACCTCATTAAGTTCATTGAGATGGAAAGACCTACCATAGATGTTGGCTGTACCATCCCTTGAATTCAGGTCCAGAGCTAAGTAAAAAGGAGAGGAAGCTTCTTGATGGCAATGCAATGTGACCAGTCCTGCCATAATGTCTTCTCTGCCATAACAGACTCTTTCTTCAAACTATAAGAACTTAAGGGGTTCATTTGGCTTATAGTCCTTTACTCAGATACTTTGTCACTATAATGACATAAGTAACCGATGCAAAGTGAGTGCTAAACATCCCCTCCATCACCATAAATAAAAGCACTTAATGATATGCCTTCCCCCTCCCCCCAACTCTTCATGCATTGAAGTCTTATCCACCTCATGGTACCACAGTGTGGCTGCTGCTGGGCAGTGTCTATGAAGGGCAATTTTACCTTACAAATGAAACCTGGGTGCAATCATGATGCTGCTGACAGGCAGAGTGATCGATTCTTCATGGTTACTTCAAACACATTTTTGGATTGATGTTTAGGTTAGGGAATAAGACAGGCAGTTATTAAAGAATGTCCCATGTACTAACACTTTCATGTCTGTATTCTTGTTCTGCCTCCTCTTGTCAGCACTACCAGCCTCACTTCCACAGTGGCCAGCAAGGGTACCTGGTCCCTAATGAGGACACTGAAGCTGAGAAAAAGGAACTCTCTTTAAAGACTCAGTGTATGAAATGTTTAGGTCAAAATTCTCAAGATGGTAGGTTCTCTGAAATGAAATGGTCCATCATAGATACTAATCCATCATAGACCATTTTCTGAGACATGTTCCCCTGGGGTTACCAACATGAGGCTAGACCACAGTAGGAAAAAATACATTTATTTAATGAACATTTGTAAAAGTAAAGCATGGTTTTATACTGGCCCCATGCTGGCTATGAGCAAGGGGCACAGGGAAGCTTTGGGAAAAGGCAGCCACCCATAAGTAGAGGGTCTTGCTGCTCCTGCCTTCCTAAGGTTGGCAGTATAAATGTATGTATGACCCTGATTGTCACTGGAAAGGGATTAAGGAAAGTGTCAGCATACTTTTGGGATTGGGAACATCTCCTGTTGGCTCCTGTTATCTCCCCACCTACAACCACTGGCTTTTGTCATTAAATTTAGGACAGGACAGAGGTTTTATTGTCATCAAAATCCATTTTGAGTGCAACAAAAGCCCCCTTTTAATAAATCTAATGTAGTGGCTGAACTTGGAATAAACCAAAACCATCACCATCAAGCCTGTGATGCACCACCCACTACTAGCTACTATTGGTTCACTAGAACCATCACAAAAAAATGAGCCCAAGAAAGGGTGTTCCACCTTTATGAAGCCTGGCACACCAAGAGAAAGGTGCTGGCAGTGTCTGTTTCTTTGCACATCCATCTGCTTAACTTAGGTCTTGTCTTTTCCTCCTGTCTTCCAGTGGCCTTTTCTCTGTGTCCCAATATCTCTCTATAAGGATCCATTTGTGCTGGACCGTGGTCCACCCTACTGACCCCATCTCAATGGAATTGCTCTTTAAAGATTCTACATTGACATAGAATCGCTTTCTCAGATACTGAGGGTAAAGATGGCACATACAAATGTTGGGAGACACAGTACAGCCTAGGACAGGCAGATATCTGGTGACCTCTGAACACACTAGTATTAAATGGTTATATGGATTTTTTTGTTAATTTTTCTGCATGTAAATAATGGATTGTAGGTTCAGAAGGGAAATGTCATTTGTGGGGTTCATGGTGAAATCTATAGGAGGAAGAGGGTAGAGAACTGCCCATTAACTTCAAATGTTGTCAATTAGCAGAACAAATTGTGGAAACAGAGGAAAGTGAAGTGATGGGATGGAGAGATGGGGAGGTAATACAACAGAGCCAACAGACAAAAAATATGGGGGAGGGGTGCTTACATGTGTTCCCAGGATGGAAGCATGCACAGATACACTGTAGGTTCACTGGAAATGGGTGTGGTGTTGCTTCTTCAGCGGCTCTAGGAAGAGGCCTGGCTGTGATCTCTCTTCAAGGCATGCTGTCCATGCTATTCTGCAAAGCTGCACCAGTTATCTTGTGATCATCAGTCAGTGTGCATTTGTATGCTTGTCTCTGTTCCTCCTCAGACCTCTTGGGTGAAAGACACCATTCCCACCATTGAACCACCCACCTCTGACCACATGGGTCTGCACATGTGCTTTATTGGTTTATGTTTTCTTATTCGGTGGTTTTGTTGTGGTGCCAGGCAAGCATTATGGGATAGGTAAGCAGGTTTCCAAGAATGGTTGCTTATCAACTCCATTCCTACAGGCTCAGAGACACATGAAGGATGCAAGTCCTTAGTGTAGGCTCTCTAAGGAACAATACCCTTGAAACTGTAGATATCTCTATGTGTTTAGATTTTACTCCAATATAAACCAAGGCTATATAGGAAAGCTTACGAAAGAAAAAGAAATGAATAAACTATCCTTTCTAGTAAATGGGACCCTCTAAAAAGAAAAGAGGAAAAACCACTGTCTAGACTCTAGGGCATGGCCAATTTCTTGTACTAGATCAAGGGAAGAGTTTGTGCTCAGTCTTTCCTTCTAGAACTGTGCTAGTGCAGGCTAAGTGAGCAAGCCTCTAGCACTGACCTTTAACATGCCAAGTTTAGGACAAAATATTTATTTGAAAGATAAAAAGCCTTTAAGTCTTGAAAGGTGTTTTTGTAGCAGTCAGAAATGGAAGCTTTTAGCCATCTTTCTTCCTATACTCTATTTATAAATTACAAAATCAGCTTCTTAAGGGCCATGTGTCTGTGACAGGCTTCCAGGTCTCACTTGCTTCTCCATTTTTCTTGCTTTGTACCATTCTCTGTTGTCACTGATTTTTTTTTCTTTGTCCCAAGGCTAGAATATCAGAGTTTGTTCTGTTAAGAAGAGTAAACACTTCCACAGTCTATGCCACATGTCAATCTCACAGTGAAGAAAAATTAAATTCAAACTAATAAATGGCAGTGGCTTCTAGTATTTTTAAAAATTATTTACTTATTTTAAATCATGTGCACGTATGTATCTTTGTGTCATGTGTTGGAGTGCCCAAAGAGGCCACAGATATCATATCCTCTGGAGCTGGAGTTATATGCAATTGTGAATTGCATGATACAGATATTGGGAATCAAGCTCAGGTCCTCTGGGAGAGCAATACCTACTCCTAAGTGCTGAGACATTTCCCCAGACTCCCCCCATTTTTTATAAATTAATATTAGCTTAAATTTTAGAAGAAAACTTATTAAGGTCCCTTCAGGAAGCTTCATTATTTTTTTAAACTTTAATTTTATATTTATTTTTATTATTTTATGTGAATTTATGTTTTGCCTGCATGTATAACTTTGCAAGGGTGTCAGATCTTGGAATTACAGACAGTTGTTAGCTGCCATGTGGATGCTGGAAATCGAACTCAGTTCCTCCGGAAGGACAGTCAGTGCTCTTTATCGCTGAGCCTTCTCTCCATCCCTAAACTTTAATGTTTTAAAAGATTTTTCTAGAGGCTAGAGAAATGACTCAGCCTTTAAGAATGCTTGCTACTCTTGCAGAGGACCCAAGTTCAGTTCCAAGAATGCATGTTAGGCATTCTTCAGGTTCTTCTTCAAGTCCCTGTAGATACCTACACATATATATGTACATATATACATACATACACACACATATACACACACAAATTAAAAACTAAAAAAGTCTTTATTATCCTACAGGTAAGATTTACTATATCCAACACTGGCAGGCTATTTTGCTGGCATTACAGGATTGACATTACAGAGAGTAGATATACATGTACTCTCCCCTAGAGAAAATTTGTGAGCCCCCCAAATGAGGCAGGCACCCTTAGGCTCAATTAACACATCCTCTGATGTATTTGGTCCTTCCTTTAGTGAAATTTTGATGAAATCTGAGCATGCCCAGAGGTGTGCCTGTCCTCCATCTTTTGACACGGTCTGCACATGCCCCAGAGTATTTCTGGCTGCCATTGTAACCTTTCCAACACATGCTCCACAGCCTTGAGCCAAGCACAAGCCAGAATGCAAGAAGCACCTTTCATTCTTGAACTATGACTTTCGACTGAACGTGCTTGGGAATACGCTCTTAACTCTGTGTACTTAGGAATGTGCCGGCTCCTACGGTGTTTCCCTATATAAATATTTATAAGCTCCCTCCATAAAAATCTTTGTACTTTCCACATTGAAGGACAACTCTTAAGAAATAACTCCCATGCTCTCCCTAACTGCTGCAGGGAATAAGCCTATCTCCACTCATAAAGGAAATAATAATAATAATAATAATTTTAAAAAGCCTTTCCGGGTCTACAAATAAGAACTTAGATTTACTGTATCTATGCTGACACATAGATTTTGTCTGTTAAGACTGTAGGAAGCACTTGTGGCTTGCCTGGACAACTACTTATAACTATCTGTGTGAACATCTGATTCTACATTTAGGGAAGATTCCCCAGCCCACTCGCCTTGAGTGCTATTAGTGTTTCTTGCCACTTGTGATCATTAGAACGTAAATCCAGAATTACAGAGATAATAATAAACAACTGCTTCTCTCTCAATTTCCAGCTGTGTTCCAGTGTAACATTGGGGAGTTTTATGGGATACATAGCTAGAGCGTATGTTCTAAGAAATGGCATAAAATGTCTATGTGACCACATGAAGATGGAATTTTTATAGAGAACCTGTTTTTGTAAGCGTGAGTGTTATACATTGAACTCTTCCTCTGCTGGCCATATGGACAGCAGATTGAATCCCAAATAAATGTTTTAATGGCCTGGTAATCCTGTAGTGACCACTGGGGAGAGTGCTGTTGCTGAAGTAATCACTCAGGCATTTGAGACACCACTTCAGAACTTGAATGGAATATGGTTCAGGTCAGATTCTCCCCAGAGTGGGATTATTCTGTTTCCGCAGTCAATTGCTTAATATGTGTGTGTTTTCTTGGGATCCGTTTCAGAAAAGATGTTGAGCTAGTAGAAAACCCTTGGCTTTGAGTGGAGTGCTGAGTGGCAGTTTTATGCAGCTAAGTGTTTAATCCTGGCTTCTCTTTATAGTTGAGATTAGTTTCAAAGTGCTCTCAGCAAATGGACATTTGCTTGAGGATGCTATGCAGGTGAGAAAACATGTAAACACAGATGCAGAGACACAGAAAGACAGAGAGACAGACAGACACACACACACACACATCCCTCACACACCCTTAACCCAATGTATTATGTTATCCCCTCTAAATCAGAATTATGTATTGACTAGATTAGAGGGCCTCAGGGTTAAATTCATATGGTTCAATGAAGTTAGGTAACTTTCTGCCACTACTATTGATGATATTATAATTTTTCAGGAAGAACAGAGCAGTTCACAGATCATTTATCATTTATCCTGAAGGACAGAAAACGGTACTGTATCAATATCCCCCGGTGATTGACAAGCACCTTGGTGTGTGAGAAGCTATGGCCCAGCTGTGGAACACAGACAGAAAGAACACCATCATCTCTGTTCAGAGGTGGTGATGCCTGGGAGATGGAGGACAGTGGAATGGAGATAGCCATCTGAGAGAGTGCAAGAGGAAGAGAGAAAAGGAGAGCAGGGGAAGGGAGGGGGCTGGGGGGGGGAGCAGATGGGGAAGACGTTCCTATTGAGACATAGATAGTGTAGAAGCTGGAAGACTACCCTGCTCGCAGACATTCCAGAACCCTGGCCTCGGAACTCATTTGGATGTGATGGGTAGGATTTGCCAGCACCAGCCTGCAACTTGTCCCTCCCGTGCGCGTGAGCAGTGCTTAGTGTGGCCAATGGGAAAATAAAGATCAGGCACAGATTGCATTTCGGCTTGAAGCAAATTCTTCTGAAAAGCCACTCGACTTGATTCAAAGCCTCAAATACTGTGCCCTTTGACCTGGTATTTCTATTTTGGGAAACACATTAAACAGAGGGAAGTTTCGATATAGTTGATCCAACATATGGTTTTAAACCACCATAACATTAAAATAACTCTACACTAGAGGATAGAACAAATGTTCACACACTCATGTACAAGTTGGTTATGTATAATTGAGATTCCCTAGGAGATAGAAATACTCAAAGGAAACCTTTAAAGTGTGTGAGAAGGTGCAAAATCAATACCAAATAGCTCACTATTTTAAAAAAAGCCAATATTACATAAAAGGAAACGCAGGATTGTGTAGAACTGCAGAAGCAAAGGAGAGCACATTGGAACAGCTGAAAGGGGGCGGAAGGTGCAGAGAGCCAGCCACATGCTTTGCAGTGATGAGGTCACAGGTAACCTGAATAAATCATTTCAAAAAAGTGGGGGGAGGGATAAAAGGGTGACCCTTTCTCTTACTCAGAAGAGAATTTGGAAACTCAGAACCCAACTAAATACTGTGGCATGGAATAAGGAGCAAAGAAAATCTCATGTGTCCAAAGTAGCTTATAGATTCCAGTTCTTCAGTGGTTACATCATCTCCAGGGTCCTAGGCTCAGGGCATTGTCTGGTGTGCTTGAAATAGATGTCTATATGAGCTCCAAATTTGCAGACACTTGTCTCTGTGACATGGTGGTGGCTGGTCACCACACCTGCCCTGTGTCAGCCACCTGCTTGCCAGGGCTATTTTCTGAGATGCTTCTGGGTAACATAGAAGACTAAAAATGGTGATGCTATGGGTGTGGCTGCCCGTTTGTGTGTTCCCTCTCCTATACACAAGGAATGCTAGATTAAAAAAGGCTCAACATAATGGCCACACCTTATACCTCATGTAGCCTGACAAAACACTGTAGGATGGATGCGTCTTCCATGGCGGAGATACCCAAAGTACACAATGTACCTGGAGAATGTGGACAGTGAGAGTTCCAGGAAATCGTAAGTCTCAAGCCAGCATTTCAGAACCTCTTCTCCTACTGTGATGAATTCCAGTTTCCTTGGCAGCCTCCTCCACTTATAGATACTCCAAAGCTTGGCTGGAGGATCCTGGAGAGGATCACATCATCTAGTTTTCTGTTACTCTAACAAATATCTGTGATAACTAACTGACATAGAGAAAACTTCACTTAGTTTTAAAGCTTTATGGTTGCCTATTTCTGTGACTGAGGCAGCATGATACAAGTGTTCGGAACATCCGACCAAGAGAAACCCCTTATCACATAGGAACAAAAAGAGAGAGGTAGAGAAGGGATGCAGGATCCCACAGTGTTGTGGAATATTGTTAGTTTAAGATGGATTATATTCATATATGCTGTGGAAAATTTGTTTAATGATGCAAAGATGTGTTGCATTTTTTTATGTTGCATGTGTTTAACTCTGTGAAGCTGTGTTACTGTGCCTGTCTAAAACACCTGATTGGTCTAATAAAGAGCTGAACAGCCAATAGCTAGG
>PVIH01001429.1:42678-134050 GCA_004025045.1 Sigmodon hispidus
AGCCACACAACCACTCAGTCACTCAGCCACCCAGCCACACAACCACTCAGTCACCCTGCCACACAGACACTCAACCACTCAGTCACCCAGCCACACAGACACTCAACCACTCAGTCACACAGCCACACAGTCACACAGTCAGCCACAAAGTAAGAAAGAGAGGTATGTAGACTACAGAAAGTTAAAAGCCCAAGACAAAAGATGGACGGGATTCTTTAAGAAAAGCTGGCTGAAAACAAGTCAAGCCAAGGCCATGAATTCATAAATAAGAATAAGCCTTCATGTATTTATTTGGGAACTGAGTGGTGGGCCCCCAAAGAGTTGTTGTTTTTAAAAGAAAAAAACAACTACACTACAGTCTCCCTCAAGAGCACCTTCAGTGACCCGCTGTGCCCTATACCTTAATGTTTTCACCACCTTCCAATGGTACCAACCAGGGATTAACTCTAAACTCGTAGACTTTGGTAGTTCCAGATCCATACCAAAGCAAAGTGGGTAGAGAGTGGAACAAGGCCAGAAAAAAGAGAGCATGGAGGATGTGGGCTGCACCGAGGGTGTGCATAACAGGAAAGTGCTTGGGAAACAGGGAAAGAAACTCCAAGAAAGAGCTTTAAGAAGGAGGCGTTCTGCACCAGGTGTCTGTCCTAGGCGTGGTCTGTCTGCTCTCCTTGCCACATTGCCTCTGGAGTTGTTCTGCTTTCCTGGCTCTGAGAATCAAGACAGTTCTACAACTTCCAGAACTTTCTCATTCTTAAGCATACCATGCAACTTCTAAGACTCTGGTTCCTAAAAGAAGCATGTGGTATTTATGACATTCTTGAAGAATTTTTGTTGCAAGTAGCAAAAGGTCAACAGTTGAAAGCTCTCTTGTAAAAATGCCTGTGTTATAATGTCCAGTGGGGAAAAGGTCAGAGACGGCTAACCTTCTAATTTCCCTTATAAACAAATGAGGAAAAGTAGAAAGAAATTACCCAGGGTTTAACCCCACTCATTGCATTTCTAGGTTGTGATGCTGTTTCCTGGGTTTTCTTATTCTCTTGATCTTATAGAGAGTACACTTACTGGGTTTTTTTTTTTTATGTTAACTGGAACTGTTAATGATTTCTTGTACAATTTGGTTCTCTTTATCTGTCCACCATCTATCTACCTTGACAAACTGTATGCAGCTCTTGTGATTTTAAGTGTTGTATAGGCAGTCAAGCCTGGCTATGGACCACACTGGACTGTGAGAAGAAGACAATCAAGGGCTGTAGTTGCTTCACAGGCAACCTCGGCCTCAGAGATACTACTGCCCAAGACAGCCTTGCCTGTCTGCTGGGCTCATCCATGTCTTACTTCCAACAGCATGACAGGAGCATGTACTGACTGATGTAGAAGAAAGTCTTGGGGCCATGATCCAGTCGGGACAGGAAAGTCAGGGCTTGTGTGGAATTTCTCATTCTATCTTCCAGCAGCCCCATGAGGTAGACAGGAGGATGCTCTTGCTTCTCAGTTAGCTATAAGAAAACTGACATCTAAGGGTACCACCTATTGTAAATTCAAAGCAAAGGCAAACATTGTGACCCCTTTTATGTTTACCCTTATCAATGATGGGTTTCAAGCCTTTTTTATCCATCAACTCCATGTTGAAATCAAATTTATATGGAAATGTACATATATTTTTTTAAAAAAATCAAGTTGAGTGGTTTGAGACAGAGGTAACAAATAAGGATTTGTTCCCCTTAAGGAGGAGTGAGATGGAAGAGCTCCTCTTCGCTTGCCAATGTTTCAAAGATGGAGCCTATTGATTCAAACCACACTCCACAGGAAGGAATCAAAAGAGTAAATCAAAGCTAGTAACGTGTGTGGATGAAACAGCCAAGACAGAGAGCTTCAGACAAATCCTCAGAAGCTTTGGCAAAGCTCAACATTGCTAAACATTGCAGAGAGGCCAAAGAGGGTAAGGACCAAATACGATATGAACTTGGAATAAAAATAGGTGAGGTTAGGTGCTTGAGACTGCTCAGTGGTTAAGAACAATGCTTGCTCCTCTAGAAAATGCAGGCTTGATTCTCAGCACCTTCCTGGTAGTTTACAGCCATCTGTAATTCTGGTCCCAGGGGATCCAACACTTTCTTCTGACTTCTGCAGATGCCGCGCACCCATGGAGAGCACGGATGATGCATATGCAGGCAAACATTTATACACATAAAATAAAAATGAAATTTAAAAAATGGAAAGAGGTCAGTGTGAGTTCTGGAATTGTCTGGAATGGAAGGACATTCTGCTTAAGGAAACTGATACAGAGGAGCATGTGGATTTATGAACCTTTGCCCTGTATGTGTCTTTCTTCGAAAAGGAAGAGAAATAATTACCCAGAAGGTTTAGCGGATGTTAGAAGAGTGTGTCCAAGCTGGGAAATGATAAGGAGGGAACTCAAGGAGAATACTGGCTGAGCTGACTAATGGGGGTTAATTGGGACATGATAGTGAGGGTCAGTTGTAATTGTCATGTTGGCAAATCTGAAAGAGCGTCTCAGTGAGGGCTTATCTAGATCAGGGTGGCTTGTAAGCTTGTCCGTTGAATTGCCTGGAAGCCCTGCCCACAATGAGTGGCACCATTCTGTAGGCTTCTGGGTGACAGTAGGGATATCGAGCTAAGCATAAGCATGCATTCCTTGATCTTTGCTTCGGGACTGCAGATATAATGTGACTCATTGTCTTGAGGGCCTAAGTCTGGGATTTCTCCACAGAGATGGACCGTAACTTGGAACTGCAACCCACAATAAACCTCCCCACCCCCTAAGCTGCTTTGGGGGTGGTGATATTTTATCACAGCAACAGAACCCAAACTGAGAGTATATACAGATTTTCATGCCTTCAGAACCACTTTATTGAAGAGAGAAAATCCTTCCTCTGAGAGGTGTGTGGTAATAAGAGAATGCCTAGAGGGCATTATTAAGGCAAAGTCCAGATTGCTCAGCTGATGGCTACCACCTCAGCTTAACTCAAAAGTGAGCGCATTACTGGAAGTCTATTATTGAGGACGAGGCAAGCAGGTACTGAGGACCAAGCTTCTTTCATGTGTTAAGACATTGGATTTATCTCCTTAGGTGCCATTGAAAAATATCATGGGTTGGCAGCTTCAGCAAGAGGTGGTGGTGGCCTGAGATCAGGGAACTATCACCATCAGCATCCAGTGAGATCCTCTTTCTGCCTTCTCGACTCTCACCTCTGATGACACAGGCATGGGGGGGGAGGGATGTAAGCACATGCTCTGATGTCTCTTTCTTATGAGGTCTGTCTCAGGTTTTCTGTTGATGGGAAGACACACCATGACCTTAGCAACTCTTATAAGGAAAACATTATTTGGGACTGGCTCACTTACAATTCAGAGGTTCAGTCCATTATTATCATGGCAGGGAACATGGCCAGGTGCAGGCAGATGTGGTGCTGGCGAAGTAGCTGAGAGTCTTACATCTTGCAGGCAACAAGAAAGACTGAAATACCAGAAGGTATCCAGAGCATAGGCGACCTCAAAGCCCGCCCCCACAGTGACAGACTTCCTCTAACAAGACCACACCCACTCCAACAAAGCCACACCTCCTAAGAGTGCCACTTACTATGAGTTTATGGGGATGAATTACATTCAAACTATCACAAGATCACTCACTAATCCAATCATTTGGGGCTCTATCATCATGGCCTAGTCACCTCCCAGTTGCTCCATCTCTAAATACATACACATCAATTTACAACAGATATTTATTACTTAACATTGTTTTCCTCTGGCTGCTAAACATGAAGAATTTATGTACAATTCCCATAGCTAGTCAATGATCAAAAGAACTACCACCTCTTCCATAGTGTCTGAAATCTGAGGTGGAAGGTGGTATGTTTGTGTGTGAACCTCAAGAGCTGGTCCCCACACTATGGTGTATGTGGGGTAAGAGGGGCTTGTATAGTTCAGCCAGCATGTATATATTGAGTCTCATATGTGTGCTGAAACTCTTGGCTTTCAAGATTTCATAAGCTATCAGTTTCTTAACTCTTGTGTTAATCTGGTGACTTCTTGGCCTGTTCCCCCTGCCCCCTCTGGGCCTCTATCTTTGTAGCATTTGCCTTGTCAGCTACTGTGAACCTTTGGCTAGCCTTCAGAGTCCCCAGTCCTAAGTGTGAACCGCTGCTGTTGTCTAGACACCAGGGAAAGCTGAGGGAGCTCTTCCGCGCGGCTGTCTCTGGGGCTCCCCAGCCCGACAGTGGGAGAAGAGCAAGATAAATGGGCTGAGAGGAAGAGGACTAAGCCAGCATCTCAACAGCTCTTGCTCTTAAGCTCTAACAAAGACAGCAGCAGTGAACCAGGCCTGATAGCTCACCCCTGGCAGTCATCTCTACACTCAGAGGCAGGAGGATTGCTGTGAATTCAAGAACAACCGAGGGTTAGTCATGAGTTTTTATCAGCCTGGGCTATAGGGTAAGACCTTGTCTTTGAAGGAAAGAAAAAGAAAAAAAGTAAAGGAAGGTTGAAGAGATGAAGAGATGGTTCAGCAGGCAAGGCTCTTGTCAGCAATCCTGGCGCCCTGAGTTCAGTTCTGGAACCCATATGATGGAAAGACAGAAATGGTTTCTACAGGTATCCTCTGACTCTAACAAGTGTATACACACACAGAAAGAGAGAGAGAGAGAGAGAGAGAGAGAGAGAGAGAGAGAGAGAGAGAGATACTCACACATGTACATACCACACATACATATACTCACATGCACACAATCAATTGATTATAAAGAGGGAGGAAAGAAAAAGATATCAGTGTTTGGGGTGTATAGAGGCCACAAATGCAAACCACATTACCATGGTGCAAGCTGGTATTGGGGGGGGGCGGCTCTGAGTCATCTTGATTCTTCACAGGAGTCACCCAGGGAGGTAGGTGCTACTTCTCTCTGGCTATGGCAGGGCTGAGCTGTGTATGTCCTTGTATCCCAAGGGATACCAATGATGCTTATGGTTGCCTTTGTAAACAGCCAGGTTCTGTAGGATGGACATAGACCTGGGCTGTGAGAGAAAATGATTGCCGAGAACAGTAGGGTTAGTGTTACATTGCTGTAATGAAGCACCACGCTCAAAGGATCTTGGGTAGGAAAGAGTTGATTTGGCTTACACTTCCACATTACAATTCATCATCGAAAGAAATCAGGATAAGAACTCAGACAGGGCAGGAGCCTGGAGTTAAGAGCTGATGCAAAAACCGTAAAGGGGTGCTGCTTCCTGGCTTGCTCCTCTTAGCTTGTTTAGTCTGATTTCTTATAGAACCTAGGACCACCCATCCAGGACGGCACCATCCCTAACAGACTGAACCCTCCTCCATACATCACTAATTAAGAAAATGCTCCACAGGTTTCCTTACAGCCAGATCTCACGGAAACATTTCCTCAATCGAGGCTGCCTCTTCTCTGATGACTCTAGTTTGTGTCAAATTGACATAAAACCAGCCAGGACAGGACAGGAGTCTTGGTAGCAAAAGCTAAGCCAATCAGGAAGGATGACCAAGCATTGTGAGGCTAAGGCAGAAAAAGTACCATGTGTTTAAAGCCAGCCTGGGCTACTGTGAGACTCACCTATTTCCCCTCTGACTGAAAAGAATGGCTAAAATTGAAATGAAGACATCTTCAGGTGTGGGATGCCAGCAAGAGCTCTTTCCTGGGAACCTAGCCTGGCAGCAGCACATTTGGCTCGAACATGGATGTTGGGAGAACATCTTAATTTTCACCCGAGCTATGGTTTATTTCTTTTTCCAAATGTCTCACAGTGCAGCTCGCTGACTTTAGTTGGCTTCTGCATTGAACCTCTATTATTTTGCTGAATAGTGACACTTCTGTTGGGGGAGAGTCGGTCTGGGAGCATAATGAGTGTATTATTAGCTGGGGAGCAACTTACGCATACTGGAAAAATACTGGCTACAAATACCCTGAACTTTAGACCACTTGGCTTTATGTGTCCAGATGTGAAGCTCTGCTTTTCATAGCAGTGGTTTCGGTGTGTGGGCATGTGTGTATGTGTGTGCAAAACACAAGGAATATTGGTGCTAAAATTAATTGAATTTAAATGTCAGTCCAATCAGTGCTTTCACTTGGAGCATTAAAACACAAGAAGCACACTGAAATTCGTAGGCTTACGTTTAGAAGTCCTATTGGGTCTCCTGAGATCTAAAGAATGAACATAGCTTGTACCATCACAACATAAAAAGTTCTGGGCTTTAACTTTTCCATAGCCACCATTTGCTGATGGCACAAGTGTCTAATCCTTAGAAGGGTCATCTTTTATAGAAACAATACACAGCTATGTAGTGTGGACTTCAGTAATTAAAAAAAAAACTTTCTTTATTCTTGTAATTGCTTTTTCATAACTCTGTCATTATTATAATGTAAGAATAATTTACTTGTGTGTGTTATGCACATTTGAGGTATCTCTCCCTATGTTCTTTTTGGAGGTGGCAGTAAGACTTCCAGTCATTGGGGGCTGGAGAGATGGCTGAGCACTTAAGAGCACTGACTGCTCTTCCAGAGGACCGGGGTTCAATTCCCAGCACCTACATGGCAGCTCACAACAGTCTGTATTTCCAGTTCCCTGTTTCAGGCAAACACCAAGGCAAATAAATAAAAAAGTTTTTTTTTAAAAAAAAAAAAGACTTCCAGTTGTCACCAAGGCACTGTGCACTTGTTTTAGTAAATATATATGATTCACTAAGTGAGCTGATGAGAATCCTTGAATGACTCTTCAAAAGCAAAGAGAAAAAGGACATCCCTCTGGGAGTGGATGTGGGCATGCGTGACTTTCCCACAGTCCGAAAGTCCAGATTCTATGAGTAAATTTACTAAGCCAAAAGAAATTTAGTCTTAGGTTCCTCCTAAGAGGCTCCTAAGAGGAATCTAAGACTAAATTAATAGGAACCTCCTGGTTCCTATTATTTTTTTTAGAAATAAGGTTCCTCCCAGGCACTAGGAAATGATGTTCAGAAGAGCCACCTAATTAAGGACCCAGCAACCATTGATCCTGCAAAGCACCCAGTTGTACCTTAGACTATAAAACCCTCCCTGGCTATTTTTCCGTGGGAGGTTGTTCATGGTTCTGTAAAGTGTTTTCACCTCTTGTGAGACAGACAAGATTCTTGCTCACACGTAGCAGTCCAACATGTTTGAGTATTGCCATATGAATGGCATTTGGGAAGTACCCTGATGCTGAAAATTATAACACCTTTCTCTAGCATCTAGAGCAGGATGAAGAGAGGACTGAGGATGTTTTAACATCTTTATCCTCTTCCGAGTGAGTGACAGTGGCAGTAGGTAAACTGTCCATGAAAAGGCAAGAGCAGAGGATTGTTAAAGAATAATATACCTTCAGACTATAACTTAAAGAATACTTTATAAGACTAGTTTCCAAGAAATTATACACTTTATACATGTCACTAGTTCTAGGGATGTGCAGGTAGAGGCTGGAGATAAATAATATTAGTTTCCTTCCTCCATTGCATTTCAGCCTTAATGTTGAGACAGAGACTTTCATTGAACCGAAAGCTAACCCAGTTTAGCTACATTGGCCAGTGAGCCACGGGGATCCTCCTGTTTCCAACTCCCCAGCACTGGGATTCCAAGTGATTCCTGCCAAGTTCAGCTTCTTTGTGTAAGTTCTGGGAGATGAAGCAGAGCATAGACGCTGTTTGTGCCAGACATCTCTGACTGAGCCCTTTCTCTAGTCTTTAGTCATTGATTTTATTTACTAAAAAGCTTCAGGAGAAACCATCTGGATTGTAAGTTATAGCACATCAGGTTGAAGTTTGCATACATTTCTAGTATGGATTCATTTGAATTTCTTTTTCTAACCCTGTTGGTAGTTTGGTGGTGAAATCCTTCCCCCTACCCCTCACCCCTGGCTGCCCTAGGATCTTCAGCTATGCTACAAGAATACAATTCAATACCTTTTGTGAGACCCTGTTCATTGTTATTAAGCGAAATGCTAAAAGGTAGGCTTTGTAGCTGGAGCAGTTGAAGAATTAATTGCTTCCTTTGAAGACTAAAATTCAGTTTAGCATTTTTGAATGATGGCCCTGAATCTAGGATCTAAAGCAGAGATGTGGCTTCTGCCTTTGAGAAATTCCAGTTCTAATCAAAGAGGCGGCAGGAGAAGCATCCTGCTCATCTGTGTTGGGGCTGAGTTCTGAAGGTTAAGAATCAGTCGAATGGTTGATAATATGAGAAGCACATGGCAGACCGAGGCAGAAGTAAGAAAGTCCCAAGAGATGGTTTTGGGTGGGCACAGCAGGCAGGTCAGCACTGCAGTCGGGAGGACCTGAGGCATGAGGGGGTTGTGAGTGTAGCTGGCAAGATCAGGTAGTATGGGGCTTTGTTCTAGCCATGATGAGCCAAGAGCATGGCCCAAAGCTGATCTCCAGGCCCTGGAGATCTGTGACTGAATGCTTCTGTTCAAGCTGTAGGCTGAGGATGGGAACATGAAGGCATTCAGGAGCAGAACCAGGTCTGATAGATGATGAGAAAGTAGAAGATCCACAATGATATGCTGGAGAAAATGTGTCACATTGGGCACACCATGAGAAGGGGGCAGCCCGAAGAGCTGCTTAGGGTGGCTGAGACACCATCGTGTGTGTGTGTGTGTGTGTGTGTGTGTGTGTGTGTGTGTGTGTGTGTGTGTAGGCTAGAGCAAAAGCCAAGGAAAGGGAGAATTGGAATGAATGGGAGAGAGTGGCGTGTGGCTGTCCCGTCTCTGTCCTCTCTTCCTCTGAGCCTGGGACGAAATGAGAGAGAGGACAGGAGGGTGTCGTGACTTCCATAGTTCCAGTTGTCAGGAAGTGGAGTCTAAAGAAAGGCTTGAGGGCATGCAGGGAGACATACTGAGAGCTTGTCCATAGAAGAGAGAAAAAGAGAGAGCAAGAGGAGAGAGAGAGAGCAAGAGAGAGAGAGAGAGGGAGAGGGAGAGCAAGAGGAGAGAGAGAGAGAGAGGGTGCAGACATGGAAAGCTCAGGACTTTGAGTCTTCTTCCCCCACAGGTTCCACTGTGCTCAGCATTGGAAGAGATTCTGAGCTGAAAGGTTTAGAGGGTTTCAGGGGAAAAGTGAAAGTGTTTCCTGCTGCAGAGACCCACTGTAGAGGGGTTTTTAAGGATAACCGCACAATAGCTATTCAGTTAGCACCAATAACAACAGTTAATGGCAATGACAATAAATTAATAGACGTTGCTGAAGAGCCTTAAGAGCATGGCTGACATTTGTGAACTGGATGTGTCAGGGGATCTTATTCTGTCTGTGTGCTCTGTCTGGAGTCTTCTTCAGCTTGCCGAGATATATGTAAGTTAAAGCGGAAAACAAACAGTGATTTAGCGCTGGTTTTTTTTTTTTTGACATTTTTTCATATGGGTTTTTATGGGCAATTGTAAAATACAAGGATGGGAGGGAGTGGAGGATATTGTTGAGACTGGTGTCTGGGGTCTTCAGAAGCTAGGTCAGTGGGAAATGAGAACCGGTAAAGAAACCCAGAAAGATAGAGTTCACAAGACAAAAAAGGAGATCAAGAATGAGAGAGGGGCGGGGGGCAGGCTCAGCTGATAAGACATTTGCCGTCACACAAGTGTGAGAACAAAAGTCTGGGTGTCTAGCACCCAGATTAATGCCAGGTGGGCATGGTGACCTGCCTGTAATTTTAATACCTCAAAGGCAAAGGGAGGAGACCCAGGAGCAAACTGGCTAGCCAGACTAGACATATTGGCAAGAGCTCTGAGTTTATCTGAAAGATCCTGCCTCACTGACTAGAGTGGAGTCTAGTCCACTCTAATAAAGGCTCCTGACCCCAGCCTCCAGCTCATCTGCTCACACACGAGTCCCCTCACAGGTGAGCAGGCATACACATAAATGTGTACACTATATACACAGATGAAGGAAGGAAGGGAGAGAGGGAAAGGAAGAGGAAGGAAAGAAGGAACAAGGGAAGGAAGGAAGGAAAAATATGATAGATGACACAGGAATGTTAGTAAGTGGCACTGTCCAGTTCTATGATAGCCATAATAAATGCCATAATGTATAAATTTTCTTTGTTTCTAAGTAATAATAATCATTAATTACTAACTTCACATTTTTCTGGTAAAATAAGAAGCTGTCTATTTAAGCTTTCAAAAATAACAAAAGTTTAGGATAACAAGTTATTCAAGTTTAGGATAACATCTGTGAAACCATGAATGATGTCACTGGAAATTCCTGATCATATCACATCTGACACAGGGACTTGTGACAGAAGTCCCCATATCAGGAAACATCGTCTCCTGATCCCTCCCTTTTGAGATACAGATGCTTCTGGATGTCCACAAATCACATGAACTCATTCAGGTAGAGGGGGCCACGGTGTGAGGTATCCCTGTGTACTAAGTTCAGGAACAAGGAGGCAGTAAATGACTACCCAGACTTCATAATGGCTTATTTCTCTTACCCAGACATGCCTGGGAGCAGAAGCCTTTGGATTTTGGATTTTCTTTTTTTAAATACTGGCATATACACAGTTTGGTATTTCAGAGATGGGGCCGAAATCTAGGCATGGAATTCATTTATATTTTGTATGTATGTTACAGATGTTGCTTGAATGTGATTTCATACAATATTTTTGCTGGCCTGTCACATGAAATGTGAAATTTTCCCCTTGTGGCATCATGCAGATATTCAGTTTTGAATTTTGTCATTTGGGTTTAGAAATGATCAGTTTAGTAATAGTCCATGATAAGTGTAACAAAGATAAAATTTGTGGCCTAGGGTGGCTAAGAATCTGATGGACTTAGTGATATTTTAAACAGTAGTTAGAGAAAGGAGGATTAAAAAGTTCAAAGGGCACATAGTATGACCATCAGCTGTCTAGTATACCCAAACACAGAGTGTGACCTCCATCAGCTATCTGGCACTGTATGCAAGGCCAGCTTGAAAATGCATCAGGGAAAGAACAGCTTTGAAAACTAAAGTGAATAAAAATAAACACTGCATACAACAAAAAATAAATAATTTTCTCTGTCACTAGTGCAAATGGATTTAAATTCAGACATATGGAAAGATTTAACTTTCAATCCCTGATGCTAAGCTTACTTTTGAGAGAAACCCATTACAATAATGAAGTAATGAAACAACTGAACAATAAATCTTGATTTCTTTTTTTGTAGCGAATACAGAAAATGCTTGGGGGTACACCATCATTTCTGTGCTTTTGGATTATTCCAAACACCCATGTCTTTGCCCATGAGTTATAGGCAGGCTGTGATTTGTAACTGGTTTCAAAGAGTGGATGGAATTTGTTGAGTATTATCCTTCCAAGAACAGTTAGTGGCACAGGGGTGAGTGGATGAAGAAGGTAAAAACTTAAAACACTCCAGGCTTTAGAGTAAGTGAAGTACACTTCCCTGGAAAAATAATTAGTTGAAAATCCTTTCAGATTTGAATATTCAATAGAGCTGTCTCTGAAAACCAAAGGGACCGAAATACCAGGGTAGGTGCCGCTCCTACCCTCCCAGCCCATTGGCCAGAGTGCTCCAAATTCACACAAATTTTTTACATTGTCTCAAGCTTTCTCCAGTACCTTCTAATTAGTTTCCTAGAGAGTTAGTAAATTGTAGCTTTCGCTGGCTTTTTTTTTTTTTTTTTTCAGAGCTGTGGCAACTGCAAATTTTGCTTAAAATACATACCAGTAAAGTGTCTTCACTCTCTGAAATAACTGGAGGGGATCTTTAGTAGTCTCATTGATTAAAATTACAAATGTGATATCCATGGATGAACATCCTGGGAGAGTTATTCTCCTGTTGTTTCTAAAGCTCTAGAAACTGTGGATCGATTATATATAGTTTGTAGTCCAACACATTCAGAAACAAGAGCTTCCCTTGTCTTGTTTCTCACCTTAAGTTTTTAATTATATTTATCTGTTTGCTTATGATGGGGCAGGGGCATGTTCCACAGCTTATGCATGGAGACCAGAGGACAATGCATGGGGTTCATTTCTTTTCCTTCACCATGTGGAATGAAATTCAGGACTTGGCTTCCAGGCAAGGCCCCCTACTGGCTGAGTCAGCTCAACAGTTCCCACTGTACATTTTCCAAGATATTTATTTTGATTTTATTACACATATATAATATTTATATATAACATACTGATTATGTAACAATAATTATACATAAATTCATTTGTATATCTGAGTGTGTATGTGTGCATGTGATTAGGGACTTTCAGAGGCCAGCAGAGGGCACTTCATTCTCTGGAATTGGAGTTACAGGCAACTGTGAGCTGCCATGTGGATGCTGTGAACCAAACTTCCGTCCCCTACAAGAGCAACATGCACTCCTAACCACTAACCACTGAACCACCCCTCCAGCCCTTTGCTGAGCCTGCTCTGCATCTCTCTTTTAATGTCTATAAGCGCTCTTCACTTACAGGGCTGACATCTCACACTTACCCCAGCTACACTTTCAGGAGCTCAGATATCCAAGTCATCACCATTCATTTCCAATGAACAGCAGGTATGGGTTTTCTTTTTTTCTTTTGTTGGTGATTAAACACAGGACATCTACCATACACAACTGATTTAACAGCTTTACCAGGAGCCAAGGGCATTCAGTAATGTTAAATTTAACTGTAAGCTACATGCTTATTCCAAGGATGCTTTTAAGATGCTAGATGTACTTTAAAGTAAGGAAACTTGATAAATGTGTGATGATTTGGCAGAGACCCATTAGGTTGTTAAATGTATGAAAGGCCCATCCTTTCATTGATGAAAAATACCAGAACGGATTTTGATTATATGCTTTGTAGTTTGCTATTTACAAAAAGCAGAGCTGTAGCATTTTCTAGATGAGATTGAAAATGAACATATATTTAAGTATTAGCAGAGGGCATGCTTAGGGTGAAGACAAGAAACAATTATTATCTTTAGGTCTGAGTTATCATTTATAGATAAATAGATGACTTTCTGTGCAAACAACTGCAGAGTCAGCACACCTAAGATTTAAACTCTTTGTTAAAGACACACAAAAAAGTTATCCACAGATGTGAGTTCCCCATTTGGGGTCATTAGACTTCAAAAAGTTAGAGCTCATGAAACAAATCATTATTTCTGATTAAAAAACAAACAACCCCAGACCCCCAAAAACAAAGTAACAATTTGGCCCCAGACAGTATGTTTAGTGGCTATATTTTAAAATAGCAGGCTAATAAAAGTCAGAAGAAGAAGGAAAGGCATTCCATACACACATGTAGCTTCTACTCAGATCAAGTCAGGTTTTCCTGGCAGTAGCTGATCTAGGGACTTGGTCTGGTCAATGGCCTGTTTTGGGGATTAACATGTTCTAGAGATTGACAGTGGGTTGACCCTGTACTTTCCTGTGACCATCCTCTGTCACTACTTTCAAATGCTGCCCCCACACCACACAAGGGACTGGATCTGCCTGTTCTTGGTTTTGTTTATAATCTTGTTTTTGAATGGGGTTTAGGTATTTTTTAAATTTCCCATTTAATTCTTTCTAATTAACCCCACATGTTTTGAGCAGAGCATTGCTTCAGTTTTGGAATATTCTGTTGAAAGTCAGATGCCTTGTTGAGTAAAAGTTGTCTACTCCAAACAGATACATTGTTCTAAAGCTCAAAATGCTTTGGGAAGAGACAAAATCATATATAAAAACCTTATTTTCCAGGCACACTCCTATGTTAGTATTGGTGTCATCAATCATTCTTCTCTAAAGCATCTTTTGAACTCCAGTGGACAGAGGAGAGTATTAACATTATTCACTTATCACTTCTTCCCTGGATTGCACAGGACTTTCCCACTTGCCACTGAAAGTCCCATATCTGGGAACCCCCTGCCCCTTGGACAGTCAATCACTCTACCTGTGACATGTCAGTCACTCTACCTGTGACATGTCAGTTTGGTAGACTGTCATGTTTTACCATTTCATAGCCCAATACATATCTGATTTTCCAGTATCAAAGCACTTTGTTTTAACCTGTTAATTTATACAGAAAATACCCTTCCATTGCCCCCAACCCCCAGTTCCCCCTAAGTCACTCATCCCAGGGTTCCTCCTAAGAGCATGGGCTTTTCTACACTCCTATGCTCTTTGTGATGTTTTACTATCATCTTTCTGTCACATCTCCCCTACCAGCTATTCTGATTCACACCTCCTTCCCACAGAAGATTCTGGAATATTCTCTTCAGCAGGAAGCACTCTTCTATCTCCCTTACCATCCATTGACCTCTGCTTGAACCTATTTGACCTTTGCTCCTCCCTCTTGCTGACACTCACCCCAGCTAGTTTGGATTCATCAAATTAGAGAAAAATGAAAATAACAAGAAGAACATTCCAGAACATGGTAGTGGGAAGAGAGAGATTTCTGCTGACCTGGTAGTTATATGTAAGAATGAAGTTGATGGCTGGAGCTTAAGTTCCTACCTCAGACCTGGAACTTTAATTTAATTGCATTAGAACAAAATTTCTAAAATTGTTTTTATGTTCCAAAACTTCTTTCAACTAAGAATTAGTTAATAAGTGACCAAAATAGAAGTGATGAAAAAAAAATCATAGCAGGAAATAAAATTATACGACCTGGATACATTCCTGAAATTTCACTGTGGTTTGGCTTCAGGGAACCACTACTTTAATTGCAGCTTAAACAATATGTTTAGCCTTTGTTTTAAGCATGGGAGCCCCATGTGTAAACATCACTGAATGCCATTCTTTTTATGAATGGGGGACACTTTACTTTCTTCACTTCCTCTGGTAAGCCCGTGTTTTCTGGGAAGGCTTAATAAATTTGCATTATTCTCACCTTAAGAAGTGAAAGGCATTCATTCAAGTATATTTTAAGTGAGCCACAAAATTCCCGCTATTGACACTCAGATCACAATGCTAAAAGGTACACAATGTAAAACCTAATCATCCACAATGGGAGAGCCCAGAAGATATGCCTTTTGCTAATCCTATTAGACACAAAATGGTGAGAGGGCACCAGCACACCTGAAGAGCTTTGCTGCCGCCCTTTTCCTTGTGCCAGACCTTAGGGTTGCCATTGCTGCTGCTCAGGTGGATGAATTAAATGTGATGGGTTTAACTTGGTCCTGATGTAGCAGGGACAAAGTGGCAGTACTGAACCCCATAGGCAAAGTGAGCATAAGTATTTTAATAGCAGCACAGGCAAAGTGATTTTTATGGTGGCATGCCTCGAAAAGACCTTTGGTACTGGCTGATCAGTCATGGTGTTTGCAGACATGGAATAGGTAAGAGACCTACTCCTTGGGTTTGATCTGAATAAGCAGAAACATTCTCAAGCAAATTAAAGGCTGCATGGGATCATGGCAGAAAGCAATCTAGACCCATGAACCAATTTCCAGACTTGAGCCGGTTTGCAGGCCCAGAACCCTTTGAATGAAGGGTCAGCCATGTCCTCCTGAGGAAGAACCTTTATAAAATACCTGAGAATTTTACTGTTTGTCTTTCTTTCCCTGGTCTTTCTGCAGAAGGACCTACATTATTTTTTTCATGGGTAACTGTATATTGGGGGAAAGAAAAAATTGAGGCCTTGTAGCATGAGAAGGCAAAGATAGACAGGTGGAGCCCTGTGATTCACTGGCCAGCCAGCCTAGCCTACTTGGCAAGCTCTATGTCAAGTCCCCACGAGACTGTTTCAAAAAACAAGGTGATGGTACCTGATGGAAGACACCCCCAATGTTGCCCTCTGACGCCCACACACACATGCGTACACATACTATGCACGTGTGTACACATACTCTCTCTAAAATAAATCAACCACATTTTACATGGCCCACATAAACTGGCCAGACAGATAAACAATTCTACCAGTTTCTTGTGAAAGAAATTAGCAGCATTTGGAGAAAGAATGATCTGCGTAGTTGGGGCTTCCTGAAGTATTTTTGAAATGATAATCATATTAAATGTGGAGCCTTGCTAAGAAACCATTGTGTGCTCACATTTGAGATGCAGAGTTCAGTAGAGGTAAAGATCCTTGGCTCCGGGGCAGGTTAGAAAATGACAGAGTTTCCTGGTATGAATCCCTTCTTACTATCTTTCCCTCCTGGGGAGTGAAATTATTCAAGCTGAATATTTCCTGTCTTTTTGAAAGTGAAAAACCCACATTTGCAAAACAAGAGATGTGCAGGATGTCTTGGTGGCTATGTTGCTGAAGACTGTGGGGATGAATAGTGACCGTGTAGTCATGGTGAAACATGTTACCGGAAGTTAGCCCTTTCCATTCATGTTTCCATCTTCTCCCAAAAGCTCACTGAAATCTCCTCAAGATAAATGCTAAATAAATATTCTCTGATGTATTTGGTAATTCACTTTTCACTGCTGACATGTCAAAGCCTGTTTTTCTTGACTGAGGTGGAAAAGTGGAGGAGGCCCTCAGGAGAAAGAAATTACCTTCCTTTTTATAACATTTGTGGGTGATGGAGTAGAGTTTTCCATATGTCACCTGAATAAGAGCAGTGTCTATACAGAAGCCTGGTTAAAATCAAACCAACTCCTTACCATCAAATACACAGCTAAATACAGATGTGCCTGTTTTTAGCTCCCTAAATGTGATTTTATTAAAAGGTCATCACAGGAGACCTAACATCCTTTGTGTCTCTTTACCAAGTGTATACTTATGGTGCATGTATGCATGGTGTATGTATATGTGTGGTCATGTAGAATGTGTACACAAGCATGTGAAGGTCAGAGGTCAACACTGGTTGTCTCCCTCAATTGTTCTCCACCGGACTCTTTGAGGCAAGGTCTCTCTGTGAACCTGAAACTCATCAATTTGGCTAAAATGTCCAGGAAATGAATTTCAGGGATCCCCCTGTCTCCCTGCCTTATTGTGCAAACTCTAGTTTGTGTATAACGAAAACCTGGAACCAGATATTGGGCAAAGTTGGAATATTAGAGAGAGGAAACAGACCACAGTCAATTCTCACCCAGACAACTTCTCAGGCTGAACAGGATAAATGCTATCGTCAAGGGTCCTTAGCCTGACTGGTCACTCCTCCAGAACACCCAAATCTCTGCTCATTATGCTTTAAATATCTTCCCTGCGCAGCTGTTTTACTTCCTGGATCAACTCTGTATCACAGTCCTAGAGTTAAGATTAAAGGTGTGAGCTACTACTGCCTGACTGTTAGGCCTTAAACTCACAGAAATCTAGAAAGATCTCTGTCTCCTAAGTGATGGCATTAAAGATCTGGGTCACCATATTCTGACCTTCCTGGCTTGACTATGGGTGATTTTGTCCTGTGATATTCTAGCTGATTTTATTAAATATACAATATATCACCATACTGCCTTGTTCTCCAGCACTGTGGTTACAGACCCATGACACCATGCTTACCTTTTTATGTGGGTTCTAGCAATGTGAACTCAGGTCCTCTGCTTGCAGAACAGGCATTTTGCCATTTAATCCAGTTCTCCAGCCCTGGGAAACCCAGCTTTTATCCCCACACCCAACCTAATGTTGTTCATTTTCAAGAGAATTCACTGTGATCACTAACATGATTCCTCCTCATCACTTGACCATGGAGGCTAGCTTGCCTCACATCACTGGGGTAGCTAGAGTTATCTTAAACTCTAACTCATAAAAGATGGTTCTTCTGAAGTGTGTCTGCTAAGAAAATGGCTATCAAATTCTGTGGCTTCCTCCCTGCTATTATGTATAGATTCTGCAAAAACCTTCCTGTTACTCACCGCCCTGTCCCCTTCCTTATTTAAGTCAGTCTTTTCTTACCCACAGCTCTCCTCCACTGCTATCAAGACCCCGATTTTAATGCTATGGCTGTACTATTCCGTGCATTCAGAAGCATGCATGCCTTCAGTTTGCTTGTGGTAAAGACATGTAGTTTTTACTAATCCTGACTGTGTCCTTAGTGTCCACCTTGACAAGCCATCCAATGCTCAAATGTGAAGAATTTCTGGGGCATTTTAGGAGTCTGCCATGGGATGCAAAGACAGGAGAATTTCTGGAACTGTCTATGCCAACCTTAGACAGTGGGAACAGGAGACTCTGTCTCAAACACCTAGGCTTGTTCTCTGACCTTCACATGTGTGCCATGGAATGTGATCACAGACATGCACACATATAAGCAGATGTCCATATGCATGTCTTTAGGCATACGTGTGTGTGCATGCACATATACATACGTGTGTGCATGCATATACACACTCACACAAACATACATGCACATACAAAGAGTGAGAGAGAAAGAAAGATTTGTTTTAAGAGTCTTCTTTTCTGTGAAGTATAAAAATGAGAGGAGCCTGCAGGGAATCAGAGGAAGGATCCCCTACTCAAAACCCCAGTCTTAGATTCTGCATTTAAAGGAATAAACTCCATGTTTAATCAGTTTGCTAACCATTAGTCTATTGTGGAAAATAAATACAAGATGACAGTATCATAATTCATGAATAGTGTGACTGTCTGCTTTTGCTTTCATTTTATACAAACCTGCAGCCAGCATATCATAAAATCTAGCCTAGGTTTGAGAAGCACCTCCTTAGTTCAATTTAATGGCATTTAAAGAACCTCCATCAGTTTGACTGGGTGCTCTTGAATGAGCCCATGGAAGCCAGGAATTGATATAAACTAGAGGCTGAACTTGTCTTAAAAGCTCTACTCATTTCAAAAACATTATTTATGAATTGCATGCAGGACCTGGCGAGACATGCCGCCCTGACACATAATATCTGAATTGAGTGGCTAGAACCTTCACTTTGACAAATTGTTCCTAATATATCTGTCAAAATGCCACTGAAAACAATCCAGTTTATTAAAAACTGCTTGATATATGTAGTTTTTCTAAGAACACATCCACTGTACTGGGGAGATGAGGTCCTCAGAGAAACTCTGCCCCCATTCACTTGGTAATCCCCTGGACCTGGCACACATAAGGCATTTGCTGCATAATTGGATTAAATTGTGGGTGAAGTTAATGGATATCCCAGATAGGAGACCAGGAAATGCAAGCTTCTAAAAGATTTCTTAATATTCCATAGCCTCACACCCAAGTTCTATATGGTCAGTTTGAGTGTTGGAAGCTCACAAGGTTTCTGTCATAAGAAGAATCACTCAGCCAGAGACATTAAAAAAAAAAAAAAAAAAAAAAAAAAAAAAAAAAAAAAAAAAAAAAAAAAAAAAAAAAAAAAAAAAAAAAAAAAAAAAAAAAAAAAAAAAACTGAGCATGAACTGAGTTTTTAAGGAGAGCTATAGAGCATGTCTCTGGAGGACTCTGTGTGAACACAAACGTGTGTCTACATCACAGAGCCTAAGCACACAACAGAAAGGATTAATAGCCAATGCTGACGTAGTTCATAATCTCCCTGAATGAACACCTCAAGCGGTTGCCAGATGTTCTTATCTCAAAGAATATGATCATTTGAATACCCTACCCAACCCCATTCCCACCTCAGCCAGTGCGGTTCTACTGTGAATTCTGTAGTTGCTGAGTTTCCTTGAGGTGTGGCAAGAACTTCCTCCTATGGGAAAAATACTAATGTCTGTGAACATTTATAACAATGACAACAATAACAAAAATGTGAAAAAAGAATATTCTTTGAATTCTACTTATTTTTAGTTTTGGTTTATTTATTTTAGTCATAACCTTTGTAGGAAAAGCAGAATGACATTTTAGGTGATGTATGTGTTTGTCTTTATGTATGTACTAAGGTTTGAACCTGTACCCTTGTGTATGCTATGTCCAACTTTATTAACAATAGGGAAAATAGAAATTTGAGGCACAATAACATCATTTTATACTCCCCTAAATAGATATAAGTGAGGCATTATATATCATGTGTTAGCTATAATATATGATGTATAAGATGTTGCACATACTGTGCATGGATTGTAAACCAGCACAATCTGTGTTGAAAAGGGCAGTGCTCAGCACATGCACGTTGAACCATCCGGTCCTTCCATCCAGGCAAATGCATTGTGGCATTTACTACCTGTGAATACAGAGGACACATGTTATGTGGGTTGCAGTGGAAAAAAACTGAAAACAATCTGAGTATCCAAAAGGGAAGCATAAATACAGTTATGCACTGGAATAGAGTCTGCCAGTTGTAATTATGTACATTCATCATTATGAAAACATGGAGTGTGTGCCCACCCACTAAGACAGCCATGTTGTTGCTAGCAGACATGTTTGTGTGGGACCACTGTCGTATGTGTGGTTCATTGTGGACAGAAATGTCATTATTCAGTGTCACTATGAATAAATATATCACAAATTATCTAATGAGTTATAACTCATCCACCCAAGCAGTCACACATAATTAACAAAAGGGCAGCAAATCACTGAGCAAGGAAAAACAGTCTCAGGTATGTGTACATCAAATTATTCTTTCAGCTCACAAATCATGAACTTCTACCATTGTGGACTCATTTTCAAGGCCCTCTTGTTAGCAAGAGTTCTAGACTCTAAATTCCTTCTTGTTCATATCTGTGAAGAGCAGGAGAATGTCTGTTTTCCAGGTGAGGCTTCATTGGCCTTAACTGATCTAGTTTGGACCATATGACTATCCAAGAACTGATCGCTAGAATTAGGGAAAATCAATCATAACAAATGGCATAATGTATTTAATAAGCCTTATTTAATAAACATGTGGCCTAAGATCAGGGCAAGGAAAAGGAAAATGCTCATTCATTCAGGACTATACAGAGGATAGATAGCTGGAGACTGGCCTTCTGTAACAGCAAAGAATGTCATCCCACCTACTTGGTAGAACATTGTTACTTGTCTTACAGTCTACAAATAAAATGAAGCTGTTCAAAGGACAGATAGAAGCAAGACAATGTTGCTATATGCAGAGAGTGAGAAACCTTCAAACACTCTGTTCTAAATGAGATATCCTCACTAAACCACTCCCTTTAGGGCTCCAGGAACTATACAGAAGAGGAGACAGAATGATTCTAAGAGCCAGAGGGGACGGATGATACCAATGAAACAGCATCTTCCAGACACAATAGGATTGACATACATACATATGAATTCACAAAGACTGTGTTAGCATGCCAAGGGCCTGCACACATCCTAGCAATATGGGGTCCTACCACTGTGAGGGCGAGTAGACACAAGCCCCCATGCTTCACCAAGATGCTATCTCCAATTGACATTCACTTGCAAAGGAAAAACTTAGTTTCCTCCATTAGAGTCTCACTGGGTATATAAACCACATTTAAGGTCAGGCCCTGTACTCAACCAACAGTAGATGGCCAGCACAAAATGAATTCAATGACAATTCTTTTTTGAAATTTTTTTGTCTCATATTGCTTTGTTTGGGAATTTTTTTACTTTACTGATCTTTTGCTTCTTTTGTGTTATGGTTTCTGATTTTATGTTTTGTGGTTTTGTATATCTGTATGTGTCTATTTCTCTATGTATAGTTTCTTGTGCTTTTTTAAATTTCTTATTCTGTTTGTTTATTTGCCTGTTTGTTTTCTAAAGAAAGAAAGAACAAGAAGGTATGGTGGTGCATGGGTGGGAGGTGGAGAAGATCTGGGATGAGACGAGGGAGCAAAAACTGTGACATATTATATAAAAATTACTTTCAATAAAAATGACTAACCAAACAAAAAAGAAAATGTTCCTATGTTGCAGTGGGCCTAGGGCCTTAACATACCTTAGCAACATTCTCAGACTTATAGGGACAGATGAGACATTTGTGGACTGGCACCCCAAAAATCAGGCCTTGAGAGAAAGCCTTTGTAGTTTTATGTCCTCAGATTTTGTCCCCTCAAAAACACCGTCTTTGTCTACTTGATCATCCAGAGTACTGGTTTAAAAGATATTTTCTCAAAACTTGAGGGGATATTGAGAGATTTTTGCTGTTGCTTTGTTGGTTGGTTGGTGAATTGACTTGATCACTGTCACACACTCTCCTGAAGTCTCAGCATTTCTGAAAGGTCATTGTGTGAGCACCCACCCTTGCTGCATTTCCTTTTGAAGTCCGTGTGTTTAACTCATGGAGGTAACAAATCCATGGGTGGGACTACTATATATTCCATAAGTGACATCTTAGGAAAATGCGCATTCTTTAGGACTTTGCACAGGAATTATCCTAAATAGAACTGATCCCTTTTAAGACCATGCACTGAAAAATATTTCTAACTAGATATGCAAGAATCCTTTTTCATTTTGTCCATATATAAAAAGCAACATTGGAACCTTCCCTGGGCAATTTTGTTAGCATTTGCTCTGGGATGTCTAGATTTAATCCTGTAGCTGTTGCCATTCAGCTTTTCAAGTCATGTCTGGATGTCACCTAAAATTAAAGGTGAGCTGGCTTATTTTTGGACACTAGAGTTAAAAAGGACACGGTGCTATATTGGACTTCACATTTCCTCTTCAACCCTGGCATTTTATTTATTTGTATACACAAACTCACATTACCTGGTTTTGCCTTTGTAACTTACTTTAAACACCACCTCGTTTGCCTTCCAGACTACCAGCCTCACTTTGTCCTTTAGCCAAGAGCAATAAAGTGAGACCCGTTTTGCCATGATTCAGCTAAGGCTGATCAGTCTTTTCTTGGCACATACATAACATTGATGGTTATTTTATAGCATTTCCTGACCTTCCTTCCGAAGTGTGTAAGGAAGGTTCGTTTTGTTTTTACATCAAATGCTATTTGTATCTAATGCCTTAAGCACACTCCATTAGTGGATTTTGCACTTAAAACCAGATAATCAAATATTCTTGATGGATTCTTTAATCTCATATTGAATTTACAGAGCAGCCGATGAGGTTCCCAGGTGTTCATCTATAAATAAGCCCTGCTGCTTGTAAATGTCCCCTCCCCCACTTGCCTTGTATTCCTATCAGGCCAAAAATACCAGTGTGCTGGTTTACCTCATATTCAATTTCCTGACTGTACAGTATTGCTGTTCTTTTGAAAAAACAAATATGTACTTTTCTCTATTTCTCATGAAGAAACGATTATTGACTCTAAAGAACTCTTTTACTGTTTTTTTTTTTTTTAATTTTTTTTTTGATTTATTTATTTATTATGCATACAGTTTTACAGAAGAGGGCGCCAGACCTCATCATAGATGGTTGTGAGCCACCATGTGGTTTTGCTGGGAATTGAACTCAGGACCTCTGGAAGAACAGTCAGTGCTCTTAACCTCTGAGCCATCTCTCCAGCCCCCCTCTTTTACTGTTTTTATATGTCTTTTATGAGGGTAATTTTTCTGAGTATGTCTCCTTGGGGATGGTCTTCATTCTCAGTCACTCTGACTAGACATTGCTGTCATTGAACAAAACCCTTCGTTTTTTGCATATTGCACTTCAGATCCTTTTGTGAAAGTTCTACCCTTTCCTATTGTTTATAAAGATATTTCTCTTGGAAGCTAGGCTTGGTGAGTGAACCCCATAATTCCAGCATTTGGGAGGTGGAGGCAAGAAAATCACTTCAAGGTCATTCTCAGTTACAGAGTGAATTTAGCCAGCCTGGGCTACCAGACCCTTTCTCATAACACTCTCCCTCTTAAAATTGAGGCTAGGTCAGTGGTACAGCAATAGCCACACTTTGTACATGAGGCCCTGGGTTCCATAAAGTAAGCAAATTCTATTGTGCTGTCTAGGTTTTCAGGCTTATTGCCTGCTCATGGTAGTATCTGATCTGTGCATTCTCTTCCACTATTGTATAATGGTCATCTATTTTTTAACCTGTATTTAAAGTGTTTTGTAAGGAATAAAACACAGTGGTGTATATTGATGAAACATGGTGTGAGACACTGAAGCTCTTCTTACCTTCTAATAACACACAATATCTCTATTATAAATATCTGTAGAATAATCTCTATAGTGGTGTGGCATTCACTAGAAATTGGGCTCCAGCATGCTCTGGTTTAGAATTCTTGCATCTTATTTAAATCAAGCATCTTACTTTTCTTTCTTTGTTTGGTGAAGAGGCTCCTGTTACCATCATCAAGCCAATTAGGTGGTATCTTTTTAAACTGCACTTTGGAAATCTTTAAAATAAACCATATCTCAGCATTTATTTTTGGGGTTCAGTTCTGTTCATTAAATATCAGCTTAGAAAACTGTTCTTCCTGAGATCTTCACATTGACCCTCCCAAGATACTTTTTAATATTCATCATTTTAAAATTGTTTCCATGTCTAGGATGCATTCCTCTTTTTGTGATTGGTTTTAAGGCTACATTTCCCAAAAACAAGTCTATGTGGTTTTACAACTTGCAAAGAGGCAGCTTTTAATTTTAACTATCTAAATTATGCATTCTTACAAGTTTCTTTTCTAGCTAAGTGAAAACTAAATATTTAGTTCATTTCTTTGTTTTCTTCTATTTAAAAATAAAACATCACCAATTACTCGAGTCACAAACAAAATAGCTTTGTTTTGACTCCCCACATATGAAATGAAATTAATCTACCCATTCTTCAATTTTAATAAAGTGAGCTAGGATTTTATCTTTAGGTGGGATTCAATATTATAATAAAGATTTTACTGGGTGAATTTTTTTAAAGTTTTACATGTTTACACTTTTTTGGACTATTATAAAATTTTCACCCTTCACCCCTACATTCCTTTTTCCATGCTATTACTCAACAAATACTTTTTCACTCTTACATTTTTATAATATCCAGTTATTAGGATAATTTCTAGCATGTTCATAAAGACATGGAGTTGGGGGACTAGAGAAAAGACTCAGTGGTTGAGAGCACTGGTTGCTCTTCGGAAGATCCAGGTTCAATTCCCCCAGCCACATGGTGGAACGCCAGTTTAGGAGATATACTGCCCTCTTCTGGCCCCTTCAGGCACTACACACACACAGACCATATACAAACACTCAGGAAAAACACTCATACACGTTAGAAAAAATATTTTTTTAAAGCACACACTTGGTAAATTTCTAAGCACATTTGTTTTTCCTTTAAAAACTGAAAACACTGGCTTCACTCGGACAATATTATATTGAAACTGCAAATATTGAGGAGTCTAAGCTTTCTCCTTTTCAAACACAAATCTTCCAGAGGTAAACTGAAAGATTCCACCTTCCAACTGCCTCAGAGAGATGGAAGCTGAGATGAATTTGTGGATAGAGACATGGAAAGAAACTCAAGGGGGTCATTGGCCATGGCCTTGGAGGCCAGATACTCTGCGTCCCTGCTTTATAGCCTCTGGGTTCATCTTCCCCCCAATTAGGGGAAGTATTTCCTGGTTCATGGGAAGTGGAATCTTTTGCTTTCAGAATTATCAAAAGTTCAAGTCTTGAATTTTTTTTTAGTAAGCTTATGTATTTATTAGGTACACAACATTTTACCTGCATTGACTGCAGGACAGAAGAGGGCGCCATATCTCATTACAGATGGTTGTGAGCCACCATGTGGTTGTTGGGAATTGAACTCAGGACCTCTGGAAGGACAGTCAGTGCTCTTAACCTCTGAACTATCTCTCCAGTCCAAGTCTTGAATTTTTTGTGCCAAGAAAAAAAAAATAAAGATAAGTGGGCATCAGTATCTTTTCAATAATACAACATCTTATAAGATTTGTGGATTTGTAGTATTTTATGATTATTTTAGAACTGTAACATTTTTCTGGTAAATTCTGGCCTTTGGGCAGCTAATCTTCACTTATAGCTTCAGGGTAGCTCTGATATCTCATCTGTGTCCCATTAAAAGAATTCAGGGGTTGAGGAGAAGGCTTGGTAGGTAAGGGCATATGTGCAAGTATTAGGGCCTGAGTTCAAATCTCTAAAACCCATGAGAAAAGCTATGTATTATATCATCTTGTGTGCCTTTAACCTCATAGCTGTGTGGGTCATAAACAAGAGGATCACTCAGGGTTGCTGAATCCCTCTCTTAAAACAATGAAATGAAAAGCAATAGGGCAAGATGCCCACTCCCCTGTCCCCTATCTCTGTGAACATATAACATGCCATATGTAAGCTAAATAAATATAATACTAAAAATAGTGTTTTAGTAAAACCATTTTATTTTTTGTGTTTCTACTATAGGTGAGGATCGTGGGTAAAAAAAAGCATCAAAAAAGTGAGCGTCAAGTATGAAGGTTAGCTGTTTTCCTTTTTTTTTACTTTGCTATTATGGTTTCTTTCCATTTTTTGGCTACTTGACTATGAAATATATAACAAAAGATTAGTATATTTATAATTTATGTTTCTTAGATTTTATATATTTTATATGAATATATACTGAAGCCAATTTTTTTAAAATTTTAAGTAGGTTCTTTAAACACACACACACACACACACACACACACACACACACACACCATTTTAAACTAGTGCTTGACTATTTTGCAATCCAGAACAACAACTATTGTTAAAGGAATGTATGTGAAATGGAAGACAGTGCTTCCCAATACTTCACACAGGGCAAATAAACACAGGTCAGGAAGAAGCTATCCCAGCCCAACCTGCTTATTCCTGTTAGTCTGCTACAAGCTAATGTGTTACAGTTCCTTTTAAATGCTTGTCATTGGCCAAAGTTCCTTCTTTCCCTTTTCCTCAACATTTAAAAATCCCACTGAGATGTTGTACTGATGGAACCTGAATGCTGTACAGACAAAAGGCAAGGGGAAGGGGCATGCATGTTAGATCCAGGAGCTTGCTTGACTGCGCCTTTCCATACTGTTGGAGAATAGGCTTTGACCCCAGCTGAAGCTGTTTGTCAAGTGCTGAACACCTCTCAATCATCTATCAAAATTTCATAAAGTGATAAACACCTCTCAATCATCTATCAAAATTTCATAAAGTGATAAACACCTCTCAATCATATATCAAAATTTCATAAAGTGATAAACACCTCTCAATCATATATCAAAATTTCATAGGAATGTGTGAGGAACTCCATTGGGTAAGCACAGTATTCTCACTTTCTTGTAGTATTGTGTGGATGTTTATACTTTCAATTTTTAGACAAAATGGAAAAAGAAAAAAATAAATAAAACTGAAACCCAAGGATGGCTTAGGGGAGTGGTTCTCAACCTTCCTAATGCTGTGACCATTTAATATAGCTCTTCCAACCATAAAATTACCTTCATTGCTACTTCATAACTGTGATTTTGCTTGTGTTATGACTCCATAATAGAAATATTTGCATTTTCTGATGGTCTTAGGAGACCCCCCGTAAAAGGCTTGTTCAGGCCACAAGGGGGTCAGGACCCACAGGTTGAGAACCACTGGGTTGGAGTGCCATAGCTTCAACCCACAAAGTAATAATCTTTTGCTAGAGTTGTAAAATGTTTTATGGGCTGAGATATTCTGGAAGAGTTCAAAACTGTCACAAAGATCACCTTTCAATGAAGTCAAGATTTCTCAGTGTGTCAGAACTCGTGGGAGTTCCTTTAACTGACATCATCTGGATTACCGCCTCCAGGCCTTCATTATTGCCAAAAAAAAGCTCTATCATTTCTTTTGCTTAGCTGTGTCTGTCTGTCTTTCTTTTTTTCTTTCTTTTTTCTTTCTTTCAATATTTGTTTGTTATGTTTACAGTGTCCTACCTGCACGTATACCTGCAGGCCAGGAAAATGCACTAGATCTCATTAGAGATTGTTGGGAGCCACCATGTGGTTGCTGGAAATTGAACTCAGGATCTCTGGAAAAGCATCCAGTGCTCTTAACCTCTGAACCATCTTTCTAGCCCAGTTGTGTCCTTCTAGAAGGTTCACTGGGTTAAAAACCAAGGGTTTGTGATCTAAAGCTGATTTACCCATTAGACACAGTGCCTATGAAAATATTTTAATTTTAACTTATATTCCAAGTATAAGAAAAATTTAAGCGTATTAATGAATATATAGTATTGAATATGAATTACATTTATCTTGTTGCCAACATAGTTAAGATACATAATTTTAATAATTTTTATGAAGTAAGCAGCACAAGGACCAACACACCAAGAGCCATGTGTCCCCACCTGAGTGACACTCGGACACTCACCATGTTTGTAAGCATTGGTCATTTGTGGTTTTGTTGGACATACAGTAGACACTTTCCCTTTAAAAAGATTTATTATTTATGTGTGTGACCATGTGGGTTTATATGCACCATGTGCATCCTGGTACATGTAGAGGCCAAAAAAAGGACATATTCTCCTGGAAGTAGAGATGTAAGTATTTGGGAGCCACCTGATGCGGGGTGCTGGGGACTGAAACCCAGTCCTCTCCAAAACCAGTAAACATTCTTTACTGGGGAAACATATCTCCAGCCCTTCTTCTTTTTTCTTTTTAAACAAAGAATTATGTGCTTTATAAATGAATCTATACATTTGCTTCTTAGAGTGACACATGGCTATGTCTTCAAAGAAGGAAAAAATAACATTGATACATTAGATAGTTATGATTATTTAATCAGTTTTCCTAAAATCAAATAACCATTTTCCCTCTGGACAGTCATAGATATTGTTTGCTCTGTGATATGATGCAGACAGTAAGAAAAGAGTATGAGACCTGACTTGGGGTCCCCTGCTCTCACTTTGCTATACATCACTGAAAGCTTGCCTCCTGATGTCATTTAAGGGAGGGAGCCCAGAATGGGGTTCTGGTTTTGTGGATCTGTATGGCTAAGTGCCAGTACTTTTCAGTGTCTGTGACTCACCTGATTTCATTTACTTTTAAAGCCATGCTCTAGTTTTGTAGAAAATATTTGTGTTGGTCTTCAACATTGGAGACTATCAGTGATGTAGAGACCCTCTCCTTGGTGTAGGGAATAGGGCTCTGAAGTCAGAGCTAGTGAAAGAAACACACCCTGGATCTGAGCCCTGAGCCCTGAGCCAGTGAAAGAAACACTTTATCCCTTAACCCAGAACCAAAGAAACACACCCTGTCTCTGAAACCACCACTAAAGGAACTTGGTTGCTTACCCTCAGGGCTACTTGTTAATTCAAAGTAAGTTAATTGCCTACCTAGGGATCTCCTTTTCAACTCCCTGAAGACCAGGGCCTTTAAGTGTTGCATTGACAGCTCTAGACCTTAGGGAAAAAAACAGACGTATAAGAGAAGCTTAAATGCTTCCTGGAAGCGTGAGCCAATTTCCTCCTTTAGAAGAATCAGACCCTGCTCTGAAATAGCATGCCGTTGAGCTGGTTAGAAAAGAGAACTGATCAGACTTGGTTCTCTGGTACCACAGGGCCTTGGTGGGCATGTGGAAGGATCTGTGGTCCCCCAGTAAAGAACAAACACTTAGAAGCCAGAGACTTACAAGCCACAGTACTGTCCTCTTGAGGGTGGCACTTATGTCAGCTTCTGTCTGCCAAAGCCAGAGGCTGCTACTTCACAGACTGAGCAAGAAAAGCCAGAAAATTGTAGACAGAGCTATTGCCTCTATCTAGCTACTGAAGACCCGAGTCTATGAGTGGAAACAAGAAAACTTATCATAATTAGCAAGATGAGCTTAGACAACTAATCTACAAAACCTCAAATATTAGAGAAGACTAGGACTGGCATATACAAACTTGAGGGTTGTTCTCTCGCGGGCAGCCAGAAATAGATGGTATTTCTGTTGGCATGATGTATATGAATGTATTCATTTTGAAGACTACATTCTTTTCAGGTCTTACAAAAAAATTCTAAATGAAAGCATCCCTGTATGGTATTTGCTGTGCCTCCTTGTCTAGGGCTTCCCCACTCTGGACCTTTGATGAAAAGACTTTGGAGTGGAGTAGCTTGCAAGAGTATGCGGTTAAGGGGTAGCCTAAGGAACAGAAGCATGCCCGTTACTGTTGCAAGGCCATGCCAGGAACCTTGATCTTCGCCTTCCTGCTGGCATTTTCTGAGTCCCTTATACTACTGTGTTGAGTGACAGGCCAGAGAACTCCTTTTCAGTATGAGTCAATGAGTCAAAATGGTAGGCTTCCCATATTGGCTGGTTAAGATAAGGCATAGTTGTGGCTGTGATCCATGGGGCCCAGGATCCCACCATGCACTGCGCTCCTCTCTAGAGCATCACCACCATTTTTTTCTATCCCTGTATGACGTGGTCCTCCGTCATGAGAAGGAAGACCACTTACTGAACCCACCCTAGGTCAGTAGCTGCCACTGTGATACCTCAGAAACAAATAGTCCTACAGCTGAAGGCATTGCAGGATTAGAATTGTAGCTTTTTACTTCTAAAATTTACACAAAACTGGGTGAAGGTATGCTGAGAAGAAAATAAACCCTACATCCTTCTGGGTCTTCTAGGTGACCTTGCTACTGTGTCACAGGTCCCGGTAATTATCTGGCTCAGGGTTGACTGATTTGTCGGAAGTTAGCTAATAAAACAATAATCAGTGTCTACATCATTAATGATTCATGTGATGAATAAGTAACTCATTGTATCAGACTAGACATTGCCAATGCAACCATCCTGTGGAAATCTTGGCAGAGTGCTGGAGATCAAGAGTCAGAATGCAGTGTGCAACCTTTAAAACGCCAGCAAAGCACTTTCCTTCAGTGGCTCCCATTGCAAAAGCTTCTGAGTTCCTCATGCTCTAACTTGACAGCATTGTGATGATGACTTAAAATATATGTGTTTTATACATTATATTACTACATCATATATATATTACTATAATACATAGTGATGATTATAGACATACTTATGTGTATATCTACATATACAGTGATGGTGATTTAATATACATGTGTAAATATTACAAAAATCTAGCACATAATTACATCATTCAGAAAAATATCCAGGTTTGAGTTGCCCTACACAGTGAACATCTCTCTTTAACATGTATCTGCTGGGAAGGTTGCCCGAGTAAGCTGGGGTAGAGGATGTACACTCTTGAGCCTTCTCCATTGTAGACCAATCAGTTATGGCTGGTGAGGGTACAAGGAGATCGCTAAACTGTCGTTACAGAAGCAAAGTCTAAGTTTAAAATGAAGACTTAAAATATAATTTTTCCATTCTGTTTGACTTTAAATTTACATGGGCCATTCATTCTTTTTTGTTGTTCCTTTCTACCCTTTGAGACACTTGCCTTATACTTGTCATTGTACTTGGGGGAGTAAGTCACTCATTAGAAGTTTTTCCTAAGTGCTTGGGTCTTCAGAGTGTCGCTCAGTGGCAGTGCATTCGGTTGGCATGCACAAGGCCACGAGTTTGAACCCCAGTAACATGAAAACTGAAACACTTGTCATCCCATGAGGGGATGGCCTCTAGAATGAGATGCTAACACCTCTTTTTGTCCTTTGCTTTGAGAATCAGGAATTATGGTGATAGGATTTTATGTAAGTCAAATTGAGGGAAGAAGGAACTTGGTAGCCTGATGGGTGAAATGCACGTTAAAATTATCCCCTTTCTACTAAGCCCCATGTTAAACAGGAAGGTTATAGACAAGGTTTCCCAGAATTCTTCAGTTCGAGCACTTCTCCCCACAGCTTCTACTTTTAACCCATTGCTATTCTGTTCCAAGGAAGTGGTTTGCTGAGTACAATTCAAGGTCAAGCTCAAAGCAGACCCAGAAATGAGATCCAGGAAGAAATGCAGCTAAATCTAAGCCGTAATGGCAGGGAAATGGACATTTGGATGACAAAGCTTCACCCAGCAGCTAGCTCCCTTTACTGTCTACCTGGGGAATGAATGCAGAGCCCACCCCTTTTACCCAAGATTGACCTTCTGCTCCACATGTAAAATGTGAGGGGCATCTGGAAGCATTTAGCCAAGCCACTGGCTTCAGCAGCTGTGAAGGGTGGCATTTAGCCATCTCAGATTCTAAAGAGCATCTTCTTGCAATTCAATTCCTCCAATCTGACGCCATTTCATAAAGCCCAAATGATTTCTTCTTCAGCACGTAGGTAGAAATGGCATAAAATTACTTGGCGTAAGTTGTTATAAGTAACCTGCTTTACAGTGGTACGTTCCTTCTTTGTATTAAACACCTAATTAAGTATGAGAAAGATCCAAAGGCAAGAATGACGTTTTCCATCCTTGGTGAGCTTAGAAAGTGGATCTGGGAAGGGAGCACATGACCACATGTGACCTTTCTGTGGAGTAGGGTGTGATAAAAAGAAGTTAGAAATTAATACAAAAGGTAGAATGAATTAAAGATTAACATCAAAGACATTAAAATAGGATCAAAACAGTCTTCATTTGTGAGTTATTGATGAATATGCTATGTCTTTGTGAACGAAGCTGTTTTTCTGTTGATCTACACAGAGCTGTGGATTAAATTGTAATTGTTTTACTCTTATTACAAACATTGAGATCCTTCTCTATTTTACTTGTTATTCAGAAAAAAAATATTTTAGGGCTCACCTTATATTAGTGGATTGTAGATTTTCTTCTTTTTACTTTTTATTTCCTTAATGCACTGCAAAGTTATGTTATAAGGGAAAATAAGTGTGCTACTCACTTGTTTTAGCTAGATATGAGATCACTGCATGTTAGAAAACCAGAGAGAATGTCATAACTCTGTTCTACATGGGATGGTGGTTGGTCATTGGAAGTTTCCTGTTTTTGACATCTACAAATGATGGTGACCTTGCACAGACTTGCTAGGACTTTGATGAAAAGCCATGCTAATAGGCATGGAAAGGTCATCACCTCCAATATCAAAAGACCAGATGTATTTGCTAGTACCAGATCTGCTCTCCATAGCTGGAGATAACAAATGAATTCAGGCTTCCAATAATTAGCTGCAATATTTGAAAACTTTGTGGAAGCTCTGGGCCAGATTCCCCCAGATTGAAAAGTCAATAAAAACAAAATTACCAGGCATGGCTTTAGGGAATCAAAGCCTGTGTGTTTGGTTGAGCAAAAGCCAACATCACCTTCTCCTCTGCCATGTCTTCTTTCCTCTCTTATTTGAGAACCTGGCTACCCTTCTCCAGGGTCCATGGGGCACAAGATTTTAGGGATCTACAACTTGTTCCTTTCTCCACCTTTTCTTTTCTGAGTGATGAGGGAAAGTCTGTGCTGGAAAAATGTTAAGTGTGTGATAAGACCTTGGTACAGTTAAAACAAAGTAATACAGCATCCCTATGGTCCAAGTTTAAAAGACCTCAATGCAATTGATCTCACATCCTGTGTTAAGTCAACTATTTTAATATTCTTTGTTTCTTTAAAATGTGGGGTGTGGTTTCATAAAATGTTGAAACTTCATATATAGGCCCTTAATTTAAGAAGCATGGTCATTCAGAGCGGGGTGGAAACTAGTCATTTCACAGGTTCTCAGAGATAGAATATCAGAACAACCGCCTCTCCAAACCTTCACCAAATCATGTTTCTCTGGTTCTCCATTTCTCTTAATCCCCTGGTTCATTTCTAATTCTTTTCTGGGTATTTTTTACTGGAGATCCCCCCCAGAACCGTCTTCTTCCAGCTGCCTCAGTCCCCCACTCTCTTGTTGGAGGCAGGGAAAATACTTTGCATAGCCTCCTTACTCAAAGCCAAACTGGGGCCTCTTCCAATTCCACCTCCCTCAATACCAACTTTCCCACAAGTCTGTAGTAGATTTACTTCCTCATCCACCTCATTCTCAGGCTCTCATTTCCATTGCCTTCATAAAGGCTAAAATGAGCATGTAACCACTCACTACAAACCTCACACTCTATGTTAGCTCATTTGAGTCTCTCAGCCTGGCACAGTTAGTTATAAACTGAATAGTTACAGGGAACGGGACTGGAGCTTTTCAGAAATGTATGTGAACAGTCTAAAAGCAAATGAAGAGTGAGTGTGTGAATGTCTATGTGAGTGTCAGTGTGTGGGGGAGTGAGAGTAATTGAGGGTATTCGAATGTGCATGAGTGTGTGTGTGTGTGTGTGTGTGTGTGTGTGTGTGTGTGTGTGTGTTGTACTAAGGATAGAATGCAGGACTGGCATATTGTATGCAATTTTTTTTAACCACTAAATCATACTCTCAGAATCCGTGCTGATTAATTTGAAAGGCATTTGAGGTGGAAATACCCAAGTCTAACTCCCAAGTTCAGAGTCTTCTTCTTGCCCTGGAGTAGCACCATTGTAGCCAAGACACAATGCTGCACGAATCTATGGTTCTCTTCTTGCCTTGGAGCAGCATCATGGCATCCAGAACTAAATGCTATGGCATTCCATGGTAGAAGTGGTTTCTGTTTCTCTCCAGTGCTCTGGACTTACACATCCCCTGGCCATTCTGTCTACCATCCTGGTATATCCAAAGTACACTGTTGAATAAGTCACATGTCTGGTCTGAAATGCACAACAACCTCTTGTAACTCCTTCCAACATGCCCTTTGTTTGAAATCTTCATGGTTCCTCCCTGATTTAAAAAGTGTTTGGGTTTTGTTGTTGTTTTATTTTTGAGACAAGGTTGTGCTGTATAGTTCAGGCTGGCCTGGAACTGCATTCCCTTACCACCATAGTCTCCTCCTCTGAACCATCAGCACTCCCTTGGTGTGTGGGAGAGGAGTGTGGATCATGGGGAAGAGTCCGGGTAGGAGAGGGGGTGGATCATACAGAGGGGTGGAGGGTAGGAGAGGGGGGTGAATCATGGGGAAGGGTGGGGGTGGATCATGCGGAGGGATGAGGCTCTTAGTGCTGGTGGACCTGAGTCTGCCTCTGTAACTCAAACTCACAGGGAAGTCTCAGAGGATGGTTGGCCACTCCCAAGAGCCTGATAATGAACTTACTTTTGTAAGTGGCAGCAGGGAAGAGAGAGTATGCACTGCGACCTGCTTGGGGGCCTGGCCTTGGCAGCTTCAGTGGGAGCTTCAGGGACAATAATGTATCTAAAATGTACCCCTCCTTTTAAACCTAACCAGTTGCCTTCGCTGTTTGCTCTGACCTGGTTTTAGCTGCCATCTCTTCAGCACTGGGTCACTAGCCCCTGGAGGATTCATTTGACAGTTTTAATTATGTGTCACTGCCTGTCTCCTTAAGAGCTTACAAATCCTCTTTGAAATGCCTCTGAGTGGCTTCTTCTTTGCCAGTTCTAATGGGCTCAGGCCACTGAAGGGCAGTGTGAGGCCCTTTTTAGGGCGCATAGCCTAGTGTTGTCTGTAAAACTAATCCTGGCCCATAAAATGAATTTTAAAATACCAAATATCCCAAGACTGTCAGAGGTAACACCTGGAAAGCCTGGATGTGAAGGTAAGGAAAGCATTCATACCTACTCCAAAAATTATTTTATATTTTAGGGTCTCTGTAAAATAAATTTTTAAAATCAGGTGTGTATTGTTTAAAAAAGTTGTTTTAATTCCAATTGTATTCATAAGAAAATGTTAAGCTGAGTTTGGTTTTAAGTGCAGGGGCACCCCAGGAAGATACCCATGGAGAGTATGATTAACCCAATTTCTCACTGTTCAGGCAAATAAAAACTCTGCAGAGCAAATCTAAAGCCCCAGCAACTGGGCTCTCCAGTGTTTCTGAGTCAGCAGTTTCTTAGGCACTGGGTGACCATCAAATGTGGCTCTATTTGTGACCATATGTTCTCAGAGCCATTCTAAATGAGATAGTATTTTGGTTTTGTTTTTTTTTCTTTTTCTTTTTTCTTTTTTTTTTTTGTAATTGTTATCTTCCAGGATTCAATTTTTTTTTAAGTGGATTTCTATGGCTCTTTTTTGCCTCTTTAATCCAGTAACATTCTCTTCACCCTCCTTCTTTTCTATTGGACCTTCTTTTGAAGAGTCTGATGGGGATGCTGACCTGAAAAGACATACCCCTGCAAAGGTATACTTCTCTCTTTTTACTTCCAATAAAAATGTGGTGCAGTTTAAAACTGATACAATAGCTTTATTCATTAGAGGGTCCCTGGCTTTTTTTAGGGATCTCACATTCAGAATCAATGTTTAAAATTCCAACCTTTAGAATTCTAACAAGTAGGTCTGAGCCTTTCCTCTTAATCAATGTAGGAATTTGCTAAAAACATCTGAGACAAAGGGTAGCCACATTTCAGATGCCATGGTGTTAGGTGCTTTCTGAAATCCAGGGACTTGAACAAAGCGTATTTCTAAACAAAATATTTTTCATTAACTTAAAAATATTTTGTCTGTACAGACAGGGTTATTTGTTGAAATATTTGCCCAAGGAGAGTAGAAGTCCCTTGATCTGCCAGGCTTAACGTTGCTAAATTGAACTGTGCTGCAAGATCCTTCAAGGTTCCCCTCCCTGGGGAACAGCTTCCTTTCTTATTGGGGTCAAAGAAGAAAGTGAAACCCTATTTTCCAACTGTAGAAAGATGCCCTCCTCATGATGAGGGAATTCCTTTCGTAAGAGCCCTCAGCTGATGAATTGTCTGTGTGCCTTTTGCAGATAAAGTATTAGAGCACAGATAATGAGCTGCCTTGACACTCACCTTCATCAGACTCCAGCAAAGCTCTCTGTTGGTAAACCCTGGGGTAGGATGGTTCAGTGGATAGAGGTGCTTGCGCACAGATGCAAAGACCTGAGTTCAATTACCATATCTCACAAGGTGGCAAGAGAGGACCAAGAGCTGTCTTCTGACTTCTACATGTGAGCCACGGCATGTGCAGGCCTCTACTCACACATAAGTAAATGAATGAATAAAGAAATGAGAAAATTTCAAAAATACCAACATTTGAAAATAGTAGTTGCATATTCACCTTGAGACTTGTATAGAGAAAACTGGGAAATAATAATAATTCAGTCATTCAAACCATGTGTCTATGTACCATTATGTGCAGATGATCTTTAGTGCAAGTCAGATTAGTTTTCCAAAAGTTCATTTACAAACCATTTTGGAATATATTAAAGATGTGTGTAGGAAGTTCTCAGACACATTAAGATTATTTAACCATGTCATACCTGAAATGTTGTAGACCCACAAAAGACCCTATTCTTAACACTCTCCCTCTTATTGTTCTGTAGGCAGTTGAAATGCTGGCATTTGTGGACTTCTACAGAGTGTGCCATAAACATTTTGTATTAAGGCCTAGGTCTTGCCATTGGAATTGAGAGATACACTTAGTATCTATGAGATACAGTAATGTAGAAACAAGTGAATCTATATAAGAATGATTCGGGAGAGCCTCACTTCCAAGTCCTAGCAAAAACAGAAGCATTTTAGAGTATACAGCACTTTAAACTTTTGCAGAGGTTGATATATTGTTCCAGTTTTAATTGTGAAACTCTCTTGAGATCCAGACCCAAACGTATTTACTTAGAGGCAAAAGCTGAGAATAGATACTTTGAAATAAACAATAGGATAAAGCCTAAATCTTGGCAAGAAGATGGGGACATAAACAAAGGGCAACCTCTGAGACCATCCTTCTTGGAAGACAAGAATATACTTCAGAGGAACATGGTGCTTGCTTCATGGGTAAGTTGTGCTTAGTGAGCATTGCTATTGCTATGAGGAAACACCATGACCAAGAAGCAAGTTGGAAGGAAAGGGTTTATTTAGCTCACACTTCCATATTTCTGTTCATCATGGAAAGAAGTCAGGACAGGAACTCAAACAGGGCAAGATCCTGGAAGCAGGAGCTGATGCAGAGGTCATGGAGGAGTGTTGTTTACTGGCTGCTCCCCATGACTTTGTCAGCCACTTGCTTTCTTATAGAAGGCAGAACAACTAGCCAAGGGATGGCACCAACCCCAGAGGAGCCCTCCCCCATCAATCACTAATTAAGAAAAATGCCATATAGCCACATCTTCTAAAGGCATTATGGTGATATATTATATATTGAATAAAAAATAGTCTGAAATATCAGAGGGCAGAATTACCCATAACCAAGCCATGAAATTCAGAGAGTGATGATCCATCCCTTTAATGCCATCACTCTGGAGAGAAAGTTCCATCTGGATCTCTGTGAATTCAAGGCCTAAAAGCCAGGCAGTGGTGGCATACACCATAAGTCCCAGGCAGAGGCAGGAGGATCTCTGTGAGTTCAAGACCAGCCTGGTCTACAAAGCAAGTTCCAGGATAGTCAGGACTGTTACACAGAAAATCCTGTCTTAAAAAAAAAAAAATCATTAGATATACAATTTATTACCACAAGGCATTTTCTCAATTAGGGTACCCTCCTTTGAGATAATTCTAGTTTGGGGATCAAATAGACATAAGCACAGTTCCCACTTACAAATCCTTCTACAGTAGAGACTTTAAGTGTGCCTTACATGTCTACAAGGTAAAGGCTTGGTCTTTGTGGGGTTTCTACTCACTGGGGACAGGAAGCAGTACAGAAGTTTAATAGGTGAAGCCTAGAGGGGAGTCCTTAGATGTTTGGGGTGTGCTGTTGGAGGAATAGCCACATTCCAGCCCTTGCTTTTGGTTGCTTATTTCCTATGGGCTCCTGTTTACAATGTGCTACCTCACCACAGACCTGAAAGAGCACTGAAACCAAGCCACAGTGGCACCTCTCTGCCAAAACTGTTAGCCAAAACAAACCTGTAACTTGATAGTGTTAGGAATCCTCTGTAGTGGTGGAGAATGAACCCAACATGCATTCCAATGGGAACATGTAAATTATGGCTAATGTTAGTTTGAGAGATGAGATGATATCTTCTTTGTCTTTTTCTTCTTGGACTCCTAATCTTCCTCGTTCTACTTAACTGCTTAAATACATTGTTCTATAAACATTGATAACCTGTGGTTAGCAAGGTAGCAAGGTGAGGAATCTTCTCTCTCTCTCTCTCTCTCTCTCTCTCTCTCTCTCTCTCTCTCTCACACACACACACACACACACACACACACACACACACACACACACCATCTGGAACACATTTTTCTGTGCAACCATTTACCAAGAATCCTCTGGAACATCCTCCATTTCACAATTGATTCTGTCTGTACTGTTGGTCAAGGAAATCTGAGAAAGGCTAAGTCCTCTTGGGCTAAGGGGCTAAGCCTTTTTTCATTGAAATTCAGCAAACTCTTATACTACTCTGTATATCTAGAGAGAAGTCTCAAATGTGCATTCTTTAGACTGACCGTTTTACAACTATCTGTACTTTATGATTTCTCTTTATGAAGAGAGCTCTCCTGTTTGAGAAGCATGAAACACTTATGAAAAAGATGCTCATGGGGTCAGTTTAGAGAACAGAAAATAGTTGGTAAGAGGCGACAAAACCCACTAACCTGTTGTGAAATGTTAAATGTGTGCACTGATTTTTCTCTCTTGACCAATCTTCTGATGATCTTCAAAGACAGTAAGAGATCTTTTCTTCTAGTTATTTTTGATAACTTCTCAGAGGCCTAATTAAGATTTACAGTTAGAAAATTATCTATGCTTCTAGGAATACTGATCTGATTTTAAACATCACAAATGCTTGTTTGGGGAGAATGAACTCACTCGTATTTTATTTATTTGATGTCAGGTTTTGAGGCAGGTTATTTAGTTTTATTTAATTTCCTAGACAGTTGTCCATCTCCACACCAACTATGGATTGAAAATATGCTTTTAAGTGAACTATACAGAGACTTTAGTTATTACTCCACTGATAATACAGTATAGCAATAATGTATACAATGTTTACATTGTATTAAATAGTATACTCAAGGGATTATTTCAAGATATAGACTTATTGTATAGGTTACATGTAAATTCCATTTTTACATGAGGAACTTGATCTTCCTTACATATGATTTTTTTTCAAAGATCCCATAACTAACTCCCATGAATACCAATGCATAATCCTTTGGGCACATGTTTAGTAAAAGAACCAAATGATGTGGTCTTTTGATTCAGGAAAATGTGGCTCACAAGTAAACCAGTGAGAGACAGAGCATATTAAATACTGTGTCCTAAAGAGTTTTTGTGAGCTGGAGATGTTGCTCAGTGGTAAAATCTTTGCCTAGCATGTACAAAGGCCTGGGTTCCATCTTGATACTATACCCTCTACACACAAATGGATTTTATTTTCATGGATCACTCTATGTTCAGGAAGAAAGAACTAGAAATCTGGAAACCACTGTCTAGCCTAATATTCAGAGCAAATTTAAATATTACTAAGGGAATGATGAATTATAAGGCTTATTGATTCAATAACTCAGAAACATTACTGAAGATTCTCCCTATTTTTCTGCTAAGTCAAGCTTAGAGTTAACCTCTTCTTCAGATGGTCTCCCTGAAATGGCCATCCAATAACTATAGAACACAAATGAAACTAGAAGCTTCCAAGTCCATCTACAGCAGGAAAAAGAAAGTTCTTTCCATGGACACAAAGCAGGAGCTCTTGTTTGAAACGGATGAGGCTGTAACAGTGAGGAAGCCATTCACAGATTGGCTTACGCCAGTCTTGGTCCAAACAAAGAGCTGGGCAGGAATTAGCTGTTATTCGACCATGTGACTGTGAAGAAAGGATGAAGATATGAAACGTCAGCAGAACAAATGTGTGCCAGGAAGGGAAAAGCAGAGCATTAACACCATGTGATCAACCAATGATGCCCATTAAGGTGAAGCCATTTATGTAATTCCTGCATTCCTTTTATTGCTAAATAAAACACAATACTTAATGCTCTTTGTCAGGGCCTAACTCTCATCTCTATCTACTATTGTAGACTCTCCAGGTTATGTCTTCTACTTTAATGGAGGACATGTCTCCTGTTATGAACAAGTTGGATATCACTTTCATCTCATGATCAAAGTAGCTGTAGGCTCCTTCAGCAGATAAATGCTACCCCAGACCGACCAGTTTTTATATCCAGAACCAACTGTGCCAAGAGCTTGGGCCGGGTTGGTAGTGTTTTGTTCTTTGCAATGTGTGCCAGAGCCAACCTATATACAACTGTGATATTTCCCTCAGTACTAAATAAAAATAACCATCAGAAATGCTCTCTGTTCATCTATTTTTAGCATTTGAGCATAGGCTATGGGGACAGGGATCAAAGCAGGAGACACATCATGAGCAGATGAGATTTCTTGGAGGCTACTGGCTCAGATCACCAAGTAGAACTAGGTTGCAGCCCAGGACAGACACTTTGTGGGATTTAGTGACTGAGTCAAACAGACGAGTATCAGCAGCTTGGGACTCTATCTATCTTGTCTAATGCCCTGCTGATGGGAAGATCCATTCCAGACTCCAAACTTCAAGTCTTGCTCAGACTGATTTAGGGACATGGTCTTGCAGGTTACAGTTATTTAAGAAAGCAGCAGGCCTTCACACCCCTGCCTGGAAGGACAAAAGTTCTTGTCGTCTCCTTTTCCCAACGATGCACACTATTAGAAGAAAAAGCACTATTAATTGAACTTTCCATCCTACTTGTCAAAGCTATCATGCTCTGACTTAGTCACTAAAGGGGATTTGGCTTTCCTCCTTTTGGACCATGTGTTCTCAATTTCCTCAATGGACTCACAGAGGCAACTGCAGAAAGCCTATTATTGTTCTTAGTTATAAAATAGGTGATAAACTATTGATATTTAAAGTTTGGCAAAGGGACATGGAACAGGGTAGCATGGTGAACTCTTCCTTGGAGTTCACGGGTGGGAAGAAAGTACAGTTAAGGCTGAAAGGCATCGAATACAGACATCCCGTCTGCTTCCAAGTCTCTACAGAATGATTCTCCAATAGATGATCAGCACCACTCTTCTTCTGAAATCAACCGATGCACTCAAGTTGGAACAGTGCCCAGGAAAGAGAGGATAGGAACAAGGGTAAATCTGACCTTCTATCAAGCCAAGGTCAGGACTTCTGTGGTCTCACACTAACAGGCTGTGCCTCCTCCTGCCTGTTTCCCCCTCCCATGTGTACTTCTTCCTCATCTGTGTCTGTTAGCCAGCTTACACTGTCTTCCTTACCAGGACCTGATTCTACTCTCCAGACAGCCTGTGAACTAGTGTGTCTGTGCTTACCTTAGCTACCTAGATGTCAGTTTCTGACACAGAAAGACCTACTCCTAGGCATCTTGTGTTATCTGTGGGAGAACTGAGGTTGAAGAAAATTAGTGATGCTGTGAAAAAATTAACCTGGTATGGAAATATGTAGCTCAGTTTGTAGAGTACTTGTCTAGAGTGCATAAAGCTCTGGATTCAATCCCTAGTACTACCCAAAGTAGCATGGTAACCTGTGCCTGTAATTCTGTCACTTTGCAGGTGGAGTCAGTAAGATGAGGAATTTAGCCAGCCATATAGCCAGTTCAAGACAAGGTTGTGCTACATAAGACCTTGTCTTAAAAACAAGCAAAAAAAAACACCTGAACTGGAAGATATCATTTCTAATCTATGATACTTGTCACCATATAACTGCATGTGTATTATAAGATTCTTTATATTGTCCACAAAGGGAATATACATATAATGTTTGTAATATGTATATGTCCATGTGCACACACCCATCATTTATATTATATAGTAGTGAGAAATTTTTTTTTTTAAAAAAGAGTATTCTAGCTTCATTTATAAAGCATAAAAAAATACCCTGATAAAAAGCAACATAAGAAAAATAGGGGTTTTTTTTAGCTCACAATTCCAGATCACATTCCATCACTGTGTGAGTCACAGTAGCAAGTCACATAGCCCAAGACAGCTTGTCACATGACACCCATAGTCAAAGGCAAAGATAAGATGAATTCATGCTCACTTGTTGGTTGTGCTCAGCTGACTTTTCCACTTGCACTGTTCAGGATTTCTTTCTAGGGAATAGTGTCACCCACAGTCAGCCAGATCTTCCTACAGCAATTAACTTAGTAAGCCCACCCCAACAGACATATCCACAGGCCAATTCAATGTAGATCATCCTTCTCTGGTGCTTCTCAAGTGATTCTAGGTTGTACCAAATGGACTATTAAAACTAACCATCACAGTGGGGTTTTTTGTTTCGTTTTTTGTTTTTTAAGATTTACTTAATTACTATGAATATAGTGTTCAGCCTGGACGTATGCCTACAGGCCAGAAGAGACCACCATATCTCATTCTATATAGTTGTGAGCCACCATGTGGTTGCTGGGAATTGAACTCAGGACCTGTGGAAGAGCAGCCAGTGCTTGTAACGTCTGAGCCCTTTCTCCAGCCCCACAGTAGGTTATTAAACTTGACTAACTACATCAGTCTGTAGTGAACTTGGATTCTATTAAGTTAAGTCACCAACCGTGAAACTGGGCCTGATTAAACACACTTTGGGGCTAGTTTATGTTACCTTTGGTTGCCTAACTTCTAGATTTAAGGCTTTTCATATCCCCCAAATAGTTCAGAAACACATGTTTCTATGGACACATTTTTCAAAACAGAATTTCTACACATGAAATTCTTTTGACAAGTGATCAACAAGTGGTAATAGGTGGAGTCACGTTGTCTAAATAAGACATTTAAAGGATGTTTGAAATATAATAGGCTTCTGTTTACAGCATACAATCTAACACCCTCACAGGCACATCCAAAAAAGCATTTCCATGGTGATTCTTAATCCAATCAAGTTGGTGGTGAAGAGTAAACCACCTTAACCAGCTGTCTGTTTTCTGTAATTTAAAGAGAAAAGGAAATTCATGAAGACTGTTTGTACACAAAGATGTCACAATGCTTTCCAGAGGAGGAAAAGTAAAAGATTGATGCTGAAGGCCTTATTTCTGGTTTTGACGTGAGTTTTTATTGGATATGAGAGCTCATATGCGAGAGGAAAGCTCTGTATGCCCAGGTATTGCTGTGTCTTAGAACCCCTGGATAGACTCATTGCTGTTTGCATCTGCTAAGGACAGATGTAAAGCACTGGCTGGCCTATCTATATCTTTTGCAAACAGAAAGAAAAAGTGTGTATGTGTGTGTGAAAAAGAGAGAGAGAGGAAACAGTCAGAGACATACAGAGAGAGAAAGAGACAGACATACACACAGAGAATATTATAGTTTTCTTGGGGAGATTTTTTGTGAGTTTCCAGAGTGTCTATGTGTGCCTACATGTGCCTGATATTTTGAAAATTTCTCCAATATATGTTAATGGTCCTTTTGAAAAATTGTACCCATATTCAGCCTAGTTTCTATTATTGAGAAGTCTGAGGCAATTCTTGAGCACTAAACGGTCCTTTGATCTGTAAAAACAGTGGTTTCCATGGAACTGGACTGGCTAATGACCAAGCTGGAGTTCAGCATTCCAGTGAGCTGGGTTCTGTGTTTCTAACCAGGCTTGTCCTGAAGAATTTGCATAACGACTTTAAAATCATGATGTTTTGTATGCAAGTGCTGAAAATAAGTTGATTATTTGAGGATGAAAGTACACCAAAGCATTCAAAAATTTGTCTCATTTATCTAACTGTTAGCTTATTTCTGGAAATAAAAAGTATTTTAATCTTTCAATGACACAAAATACGCATCTCCCAATGTTCCTATTTTATACAAAGTAATGCAAAACAGACTTTGTCTTATTTGACCTTAAATGTAAATAAAGCAAAAGCCAAATTATTGTGACCAATGTATTCCCTACATCTGGCAATGCTCTTTTCTAAAAGCGATTGTTAATCCCAACTATTTTTAGACATGCTAAGCTGAGCCTGCTTCTTTTTCTCCCACCCAGTTCTACAGAACAGCGTGCCAAAGACGGCTGCCTGCTCCAGCCCCAGGGGCTGTGAATAAGGCCACACTTGCACAGCCATGCTATGGCTTCAGGAAGGACAGATGGACACAAGGGAAAGAAAGTCTTAATAAAGAGAGAAACTTTTGCCTGAGTGAACGAAGCTGCAAAAGCTTCCATGATGACCCTTGATGTCTACAAAAGTCATTCTGTGATGGTTAAATGCATGGATGCATGGATGGTTGAATGTATGCCTCCCTTTTAATTGTATCTATGGTTATCCAGACGTCTTGGACTATGGAAATAGTTAACCCCCTTAACTAACATGTAAAAAGAAAAAAATCATGAAATACTCTCTGGGACCAAATTTGTTGCTGTCTTGAGACAAGGTCTTTCTATGTATCCCAGGAGATACTTGAACATCTGACAATCTTTCTACCTTAGCCTTGAGTATATGATATATTCATGAATCACCATGTCTGGCTTCAAGCTAAATGTTTACCTTTTTCTACCACCTTTTTTGATATTGAAGTGTGTTACTTACTTAGTCTTTTTCAGCAACAATCTCATGAAGCCCAGAGACTCAGCATGTATTCACCCTTTTACCCTTTGCTTGTCAGGTGAATATAGCTCTAACCCAGATTGTGATCCTAAGATGTGCTTTTGGTTTCTTTCCAAACCATTTCTGGAATAACTGAAGGGTTTTCAAGGAAAACACTGACATTATTTTTACCACTGATCCTTTAATGAGATATTTATTTTTGTTCATATGTCTCATAGATTTTGATAGAAAGAAGTATTGTTTTTTCACTTGTATTTTTATATATTTATGCATCCAAAATAAATAAACAATGAGGAGGAGAAATATGTTTTCAAAATTAGCAGTACTCTAAGGGAAGGCTCTAATAAAAATTGACTTAAGTAGGGTCTATTTTCATAGACTCTTAATTTTCTTTTACTAACCTCATATGGAATATGATCCCTTAAATTATGATTTATAAGATGTGTAGAATAAATTCTGGGTTTGTGATAAAGAATAAAGCCAAGGGCAGTTAGGTCAATAATCTAGAAAGAGCCACCATGATACAACAAGAAGAACTACCTCCAGCTGTTACTAAAAGTATAACTTTTGCGCACAATGCTATAGGCGGTTTTCCTGTCTCGACTGCCTGCTCCCAAATAAACAGCAGCCACTTCCCAGTTGAGTTGGAGTTGGAAACTTACTATAAATTATAAATGCTCAGCCAATAGCTCAGGCCTGTTACTACCTAACTCTAACATTTAAATTAACTCCATTTTTTTAACCTATGCTTCACCTCCTGGCTTGCTACCTCATTTTCTAAACATGCTTATTCCTCAGCAGTCAGCTGGCTTTCTCTCCCACTCTGTCCTTCCTCATTTCATCCTTCTCAGTTTGGCTTTCCCACCTAACTTTATCCTGTTCCGCTATTGGCCAGTCAGCTTGTTTACTAAACCAATGCTAGTGACATATATATTCACACAGTGTACAGAAGGATCATTCCACAGGACAGTGCTGCTGTCATCAGACCTATGAATGGCACCCTAGGGTATTGTGTCACCCATATTAGCGCTGGGACTAAGGGGATTAAAATACACTTCTGTATTAAAAGTTCAGTGAAAAGTTTGGGCTTCCTATTCATCCTTGGAATGGTGGGGAAACCCTGAATCATAGAAGTATACAGAATTCAGGGCCATCTTAGTCGTGGGTATGAAATAATGGTCTTTTTGGGCTGGAAAAAATGGCACAATGAAAATATCTCCTCTTGCTGTTTCTTTTACCTCTATCTAAAGAATAGGCCTCTGCAGAGGAAAGAATGGGGCAACTGTGGAGGAGGAGCCACCGTCATGAATTGTGGGTGAAGGAGAATCAGTCAAGGCCTTCATGCAATCAGTCAGTCTTCCACACAGGAGTCCGGCTCCTTCAGCCAGGTCCTGTGGTAGGTTCTAAGGACAAGTGAGTCACACAAAAATGTAACCCTCAGGGACTTAGAGTCTAATAGAGGTAGAAGATGGTGGCTTTAAAGTCATAAGTATGTGATTAATGGCAGTGAGTGTTATAAAGAACACAGGGCAATCTTAAGAGGTTTGGGTTGGCGGGGGATTAGAGGCAGCCTGTGAAAGGAAGAATGAATGGATGAGTAAAAACCAGGGAGGCCAGAGGGCCATGGAGATTGGTTGGGAAGAGAGAAGGGATCTCTACCGACTGGCCTTGTGGACCATGCTAAGGTGTTCCACTTTCATCTGAAAGGCAGTGAGCTGTACTTACAGGCTTCATGAACGATACAAATGAGTCCATGTCAGCTTTTGGTAGATTCATGATAGCTATTGGGTGATTGTATATTGTTTCTTTATAGATGTTTAATTTCATTGCTATACAGGTGGGTTTTACTATACCATGAAAGGAGGATGCTTTTATTTACAGTGTAGAGGAAGGATGTGTATGTGGGGCAGGGGCCATGTAGAGGCCTGAGATTGGCATCAAAAAGGTTTTCTTCAGTCTCTTTTCTACTTTATTTTCTGAGAAAAAGTCTCTACTCTTCCTGAAAATCAGCATTTTGGCTAAACTGGCTGACCAGCAAGCCCTGGGATTCCCTTGTCTCTGCCCCTCAGTGATAGGGATACATGTGGTCACTTCGACGCTTAGCTTATACCCAGGGTTCTGAGGATCTGAACTTAGTTCCTCATGCTGTGTAGCAAGCACTTTATCCATTGAGTCATCCCCTTGGACCAAGGAAGGAGTCCCTACTTTCCAAGTTAGGTTCATAAAAAAGAGCACCATGTATGGACAGAAGGAAGACATCAGTAACTGAAATAAGGAGCCCTCTGCAGACATCCCTCACCAGCATTGAAGCAGCCCCTCAACGTGTCTACTTCTGAGCAACTTGAACTAAGTATTTCAGCACTTTCTGCTATATATCAACTCTCTCTGCTTATTTTCTCCCCTCAAATTACATATTCTGGCAAGATTTGCACTTGTAAAGCATTTAATTATTGTGTTTGGCAGTCGTGGCTGGTTGCATTATGTAAACAAATGCCAACTTCAAACACTGAGGCTGATTCTTTTTTTTTTCATAGTCTGCCAGAGCACAAGACTATTTGATGTGCAGTTTGGGTACTCTGTTTCTGATTACATAATGTAGGTGTGGGAACAGGAATCTGGCTCATCTCTGAGGTCCTAATGCCACAGAAAATTAGCCTTTAGCATCCTCAGGAGAAGTACAAATCATCACACACATACACACATGTTCCAAAGACACTCTCAGTATATGCTCCACTTAATTGAAAGCCCTTTGTATTTTCAAGCATATGTACAACACTACATGATTTTCAGATCTTCTGTGTGATTTGTGAACTCTACAAAGTGTAGCTAATTCACCGCCATCTTGGAGAAAGATTCCTAAGGGTTTTCCAGAAGGATAAGCACAGTTCACGGTCTTATACCCATCTGTAGGCAAAGATTGCCATCGCATGTGTAAATGTGATCAAAAGCACTTCTCAGCTCAGTAGACTCTAGAATATTTGATGGTCCTGCACAGAACTCATAAAGAATTGTTGGAGAAGTAGTAAATCAATAGGTAAAAAACTTGTCACATGATGTCTTGAGTTCAAACTCTAAAGCCTGTATACAAAACCAAGTGGGATGCATACCTGTAATCCTAATACTGAACAACAGAAGACAGTTGGATCCTTGAGGCTTGCTGGCCAGACAGTCTAGCCAAATCAGTAAGCTGCAAATTCAGTGTCTCAAAAAACAAGGTGGAAATGGAAAATGAGAAAAGACACCTGACATCAGTCCCTGACTTCCAAGCATGCAATTGCACATGTACCCACACACATGTGCATTCACACACATGAAAGAACTATAGTTTTCTCAACCCCACTGGTTAACAAAAGCACCCATCTTCCTCCCTCCCTACTCCCTAGAGTATTAAGAAGTGACTTAGGAAAGAATAGAGGCCTCCTGTGTTTCACCCTTCTGTTTCTACTACACCTGTCTTCCTGGAGTCTAATGTCAGAACTGGACTGGCAGCAAGGTGAGGGACGTTCTTTATATAAACCTGCATCAACCCCAGGCTGTGTGCAGCAGCAGCAGTGTGGTATGGGTGGGTGTGGTAGGAGACCCTACAAATTCAGTCTCACCTTTCTGTTTTTCCTTATTCACAAAATTGCAGGGAGTCTTTAATCTTTTGGCCTCTTTGTAGGATATTTTCACGTTGATATCTTGTTTCCAAAGATAAAACTTCCATTAAGAATTAATTTAATAAGTTACTAAACCAGATATAATATAAAAGACAAGCTACCCAAGATTGAGACTGCATGCCACAGATTAGAGGCCTGTGCGTACTCTCCATATCACCTGGTACATGCCCTGTATAAAAGGCTGGAATTCTAAATTCTGAATTGTGGTATCTGTACCATTTCTTCGCTACTTAAGTTGGGACAAAATTGTTTAGCATGTTTTAATACTTTGATGGCCACCAGGATGATGTCTTTTGTTATTTTGTTAATACGAATGGCTATAGTCAGGGGGAAAAAAGGCTATATTGCTCTTACTCTGGTTGCAAAAGCTGCAGCAGGTTTGGGGACTGATATATTTGAGAGCAACAATAGAAAAGGAAGAAGAAAAGGAGCCTGGACCACTGGAGGTCACAGCAAAGTCCTTATAAGAATTTACTTCTGTCTGGGATTGTCTAATTTTTGTTCGCTAGATAATGCCTAGCTAACTATTCATTAATTAAAAATGTCCAGTAGCAAATACTTTAAACAGAAGTAAAGGGAGCCGTCTCATAAGGGCTTTCAACTTATTCCCATGGCCTTAAATAATGCCTGAACTAATGTTGGTATGAGTACACCCTGCTGTGTTAAGACAAAATGTAGCATGCACGTGCATACGGACACACCACCACCACCAAAAGTAAACAGGGTTTCCACTCTGTTTGCAGACAGATGTTCCCAGTGGAACCCAAATTCTCCAGCATCTACATAAGCTTTAGTGATTCTGAAAAGCAAGCAAAAAGAGACCAGCTCCTTATGCCTTAAATAACCCTGCACACATAAACAGGAGTTACTTCCCAACAGATCCATGTTGACTTCAGATGCCCTGGCAAACAGAGCTTTTTCTATTGGGTCCTGCCTGACTTACCCATCTTGACCTGCTCTAATTGATGTAAGTGGTAGGAATTAATTTTGTGCAGGCAAGGGGAAAGGCTAACCCCAGTCAATCAGCGCCTTGTAATTAATCCACATACTCTTAAAAGGGAGAGAGAGAAAGGTTGGCACATTCTCTGGCTTACAGTTCTCTACCAATCTTCCTCAGAGTTCCTGGTTTTTATAGAGTTCAAATTTCAGGGTAGAATTACAATTAACAAAGGTTTTGCCAGAGCAGATGGCTCCTTCCAGCTGCCAAATATTGAGGTCTTGTTTGAAATCTGTTCTAACCGTGAGAGCCAAGGAGTGTTTGAATCAAAGACAAACATTTTTAGGTGCCTTTGAAATATGGCTGAGCAGGTGGGTTTACCATTTTGGGATATCATGTTGTCTTTGAAACTCTAAATCACTGAATACCACTGAACTGTAAATCAATAATAAATCTTAATTCACCTCCTTTCATTATTGAGAAAATAAATAATAAGCCTTTGGGGTAAAAAGGACAAAAATATGAAGGGATATTTTCTTACAGAATCAATGTTAAATTCTTGCTACATTTTATATATAAGTGAAAGTGACATATTACATAGTCTTTGCCTTTGATACAGCAGTGAAAATAATTTTTGTTATATTTTGGGGTTTGGTTTGAGATAGTTCTAATCATGGCCTTTATTTCTAAATTTCTGTGTCTTTTAAAGGATTTTTATTTATTGTTATGTGTGTTTGGAGGGGCACATGTAAGTATGTGTAACGTGTACATGCATGTGTGTGTACCATGTGCATACAGGGGCCCACAGAGGTCAGAAGTTGGCATTGGGGCCCCCATAACTGCAGTTACAGGTGGGATGAATTATCTAATATAGATAATGAGCACCAAATCTAGTTCTTCTTTGAGAGCAGCAAATATTGTTTTTGTTTTTTAATTTTTATTAATTTTTGATTTTACATACCAACCACAGTTCCCCTCCTTCCCCTCTCCCACTTTCACCCCTCCTTCTTTCCTCCTCCCTCACCCCCCCACCCCCCCACCCCCATTCATTTTTCAGAGAGGGTAAGGCCTCTCCTGGGGAGTTAACTAAGTTTGACTCATCAAGCTGAGGCTGGACCAGGCTCCTCCCCCTGTATCAAGGCTGAGCCAGGCATCCCACCATAGGAATTGGGCTCCAAAAAGACAGTTCATGCACCAGGAATAAATCCTGGATCCTCTACTGGAGACTGCACAAACAGACCAAACCACACAGTTGTCACCCATATTCAGAGTGCTTAGTTCGGTCGCCTATAGTTTCCCCAGTCATCAGTGCTGAGTCTCTGCAGAGAACAGTACATATTCTTAACCACTAAGCAATTTCTCCATCCTCTTTATATCCTCAATAAAATGAAAATCAAACAGTTCTTTTATGTTTTCACCTATGTTTTGATCTTATAATGAATATTAAGCCACAATTTCACAAGCTTTATGGCTGAGTTCATCAGTACAACATTTATAGGGGCAGAGAAGATATAAACACTCAATGCAAGTTAGAGATAAGTGGAAGCATCTCACATCTCACCCCAGACTTCTCTTTGAAGAATCTATACAATAAGGAAACATCATAAACAAATCATGTTCTCTCATGGGAATAATTTGATAATTATGTGCTCTCTTTACGAGAAGTTAGTATTTATAAACAATAGCATGTTTTATAAAATTATAGCACCGATGATAGAAATATCTTTTATACTGGTCTCCAGAACATAATAGTTGTTCATTCATTCAATTCAATTAATTCATTAGTTTCAACAGGTTTTTATTGAATAAGTACTAAGTTCCAGGTACTAAGCTACACTCTGGGAAGTTAATGTGGCTTAAAAAAAAAAATACTCTCACTGTATTAGTGCTGGTACCTAGTGGGAGAAATGGCTGAAAGTCAAATAATTATTGTAAATTATAAGTGCCAGGAAGAAAAAAATATTAGGTATTGCTCTGAGGAAGTGACGTTGGAGTCAAATTCTGACTATAGGTTAGCAATAGCTGAAGTGAGCACTTCAAAATGATAAGGGGTAGCCCTAGAGAAGAATAATGGGTCTAAAAGGTCCAAGCTGGGAAAGTTAGCAAGGAGAAATGGGTTGAGACACATTGAAAGTTTTGATCATTTTCCTAGAATAAATGAGAAGGCATAGGAGAGTGTCCAGGGTGGGGTGACACCAGGTTTGCAATTTGAAAGATCATGATGCAATAGTCTGTTCCATGCAGGAGATAGGTTACTAGAACATTCTTCTAGTGTAGATATGAGATAGCCTGAGAGAGATTAAGTGATGGCTATGAAGAGAGAATTAAGAAGGAAAAAGCTTGGGTGGCTGTGGTAATGGTTTGATTGTCTGGAGTGAAGGAGAAAAGGTAAAATGGCTGACTCTTCCAGCAGGCAGAGACCCAGCAGCAGGGCCCTTTCCTAGCAGGGTCCTTGGACTGTGAGGATGACTATGTCCCATTTTAAGCATATTGCATTTTGTTTCCTGCGAAATCTCAAAGCTGGGATATGGAACAGTCACTTGGATATCCCTGCCTTGTGCTCAGACACTTAAGCTAACATTGAGTCATGAGTTCTGGCTGATGCCTCAAGAGAGATTGAAAAAGATTGTCAGTGGAGGTAGGAGGAAAGCCAGGTTATAGGGAAACTGCATTGAGGAGAAAGCAGTGTCCAAACATGTCAGACACTGCCAAGAAGTTATATGAGAAAGAATCTAATAAATACCAACTGGATTAAGCAGTGACATCCACAGAAAGCTCTTACGGTGAGAAGGCCAGACTGGATGGAATTGGAAGAAGAAGTCTAACAGCTGGGGAGGGGATACACTGAGTCAAGGGGAGGTGGGGCTAGATGGGAAAGTTTGGTTGGATGGGCACGTTTTCCCACCATTCAGGTAGTAGGAGAGGAGCCACCATGAGAGCAAATGAATAATGCTTATTGTCGAGAACATCTAAATCCTAAATTAATTTGCAAGTGATTTTCCCCCAGATTGGTTTATGTGAGCAGAAATGGTGCATGTGTTTATGTGTTTCCATCTCCCATGTTTTTCTCCTGTGTGTGACAACACTGAAGACCAGGCTGTATGTGAGGCCAGTAGGAGGCAGGACAATGTTCAAGTAGACTGCACAGCATCTAATGCAAAACAGTTCAGTCCAAGCCATGCTTCACACTTAGAGGCAAGATGTGGTTAAACTTCATCTCTCTCTCTCTCTCTCTCTCTCTCTCTCTCTCTCTCTCTCTCTCTCTCATACACACACACACATACACACACAAACACAATGCTGATTCTTTCTCCACTCTTCAGATTGAGTGACCAAAAGCACATCTTATATAGAAAACAGGATTATTCCTAGATTCAGGAGCAGTTATGGACACACAGTTATCATCATCACTATGTACAATTCTTTGCTCAAAACCCATTGCCAAGTCCAAAGTGGAAGTTCATTGAGAGAACTCAGAAAGCCAGATGGATGTGTGGTCCCATCATGCAGGGAATCCCAAAGCTGTGGGTGCACAGCAAGAATCTAAATTTTGTGCCTCTTCTGTGTCTTACTGGCCTTGAATGCAGAACGGACTTTGGAGCTATCCAGGCATAGCTCAATTGGCCAGACATTAATCATTTAAAGCCACAGGCTCACTGTATCTCACTGTATGTGGACAGAGCTCACTGCCTTGCCGCAGGGCCATCCCTGTCTATAAAGCCCATCGGCATCAAGGCTTACTTCTTACCGTTGATGTTTTGGTCCAGTACACCTACCCTCCAAATCCTGTACCAGTATAGACCAGGGGTCACCCAAAACTGTGGTGATATGTTGTATATTTAATAAAATCAGTCTGGAATACCAGAGGACAGAGATATCTCTTCAGTTTTTTTTGTTTATTTTTTCAAGGCAGGGTTTTTTGGTGCAACATTCCTGGAAGTCCTGGAACTTTGTTGGTAGACCAGATTGGACTGCATGTAATTAATATAAGACTTTGTGTGATCATTTGGGACTGCTGGTTTGTCTCTCGGGGCTAGGTCAGGGCAGAAACTTATGACTGACTACATAAAGCAGCCTGCCTGGCAAAGCCACCTAGATATCCCAGTATTAGGCCATAATGTCCTTGCAAAACAACCACTAGAACTGAGCCCTACTTGGGAGAATCTTGCATGTCATACAAGATGTTGGAGATAAGGCCACTCATTCATGCTAATGTCATCTTAAGCCGAATCCTTCATCAATATAAACGCTGCACCAAAGCTGCTCACAGCCACAATAGAAGCCAGCTGCTAGAATATACAAGCTCACCATACCATACAACTGTTCATATAGCTACCAAGGTAAAAATAAATGGTCCATGTTTACTAGACAGCTTCAGTCAGAAGCATTTGTCTCAGGAGCTATTTTGTTCCTCAAATACCATATCCAGAAGCCAGTTTGTCAGATGCTTAGTGTCAAAGCATCACAGATTTTTTTGGTCTAATCAGGTTTTGAGAATTGGAAACATAGAAATAAGACAGGACTCTCACTTCTATCACTAACTTTGGAGGTTACATCTTATGATAGGGGTCAACATTTGTTCCAGCCCATGGCTTGAGCTAGGGTGAGCCCCTCCACACAGAAGCAGAACGTTAGGAATTAAAGGTAGCTCTCTGGAAATTAACTAGTTTCCCCTTTACACACACCTTTCGAACTCTTGATTACAGCACGGCCCCCCAGAGAGTATTGGGAGAAGAAAAGTTAAATGGGGGCGGCAGGAAAGGAGGGCTGGAGAGATGGTTCAGTGGTTAAGAGTACTGGCTGCTCTTCTGGAGACCTGGGTTCTATTCCCAGCGCCCACTGGCAACTCACAATCATCTGTAACCCCATTTTTTTCTGGTCTTCCTGAATGCCAAGCAGGGAAGTGGTTCACAGACAGACATGGAGACAAAACACCCATTTACATAAAAATAAATCATTTTTTAAAAATCAGCAACTGGGAGAGAAATATAAACCCCAAACAGTTTTTACCTCGCTCCAGCAACGGCTCCTGGAAATACAAGGAGCGGATCAGATATTTGCTAGAGATGACAGGCCTATTTAATTCCAACAGCCTAGGGCGCATTTTCACACTGGCAGTCACATCATCCAGGCTGAGCAGACCTCTCTTCAATAAGCATTTGCCAAGTGTCCCCTGATGCCCAAAGTCACATTAAGTTCTAAGTGATTCTGAGAGGCACATGGCCTGATTCAGCCATCACCCTCTTCAGGGGGCAAGGCGGTACTTAGGTCTATGAAGTATAAAAGAGTGTTAACGGCTTAGGAAGTTACAAACAGATGCCCATGAACTAGTTTGTGAGCAACACTGAATTCCAGCAGCCTTCAGAGTTATTGTTTTCCAGATATCCTGTCTAGAGAAACATATCACACACACACACACACCTTTTTGCAAGGTGCAGCAGCAGTGCTTGTAAAAGAAGACAGATCTTGGGGGAGAATGATCTCATGTCCTTGGCCTTGGTCTTAGGGGAAGAACACAGTACTCCTGCCTCGTGACCTATTTAAGGAAGTGCCTTTGTATGGCCTGGGAAGGGTGGAGCTGACCTCACAGGCAGGACATTACTCTGCTTCCTCTTCCTGTCCCTGTTTCTCACAGTAGTCATGGTCATTGCTCAGCTTCCTGCAGGGGATAATTGTTAAAACTGCGTGTCCATCTGCTGCCTCGGGCAAGTGGGAGACAGCATAGTGCTGCTGCGGTTAAATCCCAGCCAAGTTTACCCATGGGATCCTTTTGGGTAGTGTTGAGAGTAACACTCTGTGTGGGGCTGGAAGAGGCAGGACACTGTTGACAAATTGTGTTGTAGGCCAAAGCATCACAGGTAAGGGCACCATGGGAATTATGAGGGGGTGTGGAAGGGAGCAAAGACAAGTGACCATAACAGATAGCACCAGGCACCTGAGTGTCCCCAAGGTGGAAGCAAGTGAGGTGCATAGAGAAATAGAAGGATGGGTAGAGGAGACAAGAACTGTGTCTTGTTGCACTTTGGACCACAGAATTGAGACTCTTCATATAACAAAGCATGCCCTGGCTACATACATTGTGCCAGACAAAACAATAATAAAGGCTTTGGGCCCCAACTTCTTGAATAAATTATGGACCTCCTGGCACCATGTCAAGCTGTGACCAGAAGGAGCCCTTTCAGGGAAAGTCCTGAGAACTCCATGAGGTGTTTCTGATGCCCAGTGAGGCTGGGAAAAAGACAGTTGATTAATACAGACATAACTCCAGTAATAATGAGCACAGATTACTGTGGGAAGTTCCATGATTGGAAGATGAGGGTGCTGGGAAGATGGGGAGGATGGATGAGGGTTAGAGAATCACATTTGCCACATCTTCTGGCCTCTTTTGCCTCTTTCCTCAGGGACATCCCTGTCCCCTCTGGTGGCTGTCTCCAGTGACTCTACAGGAATATGAATGTCTGAATTTGGGCAATTTGCTATGCTTTCAAAATGGCCTTGGCCACAAGCCCTATGCATTCTATGTCCCTTTGAAATGGGCTTTCAATGATATAGAGGCAGTAATGATTAGAGGCTCATGGGAGGGTGTTGGTAGTGCCTCATGGGCTGAATGCCTAATTCTTTGCTTTTAGTAATGTCATTGTCTCCTCCACTTCACCCTAAGGAGGCAAAGGTGACTTTCTGCACGTGGGGATGCAGTCTCCTCTACAATGCTAACAGTTCCTTCCCCATACTATTTTGTCTTTTAAAGTTGAATGCAGGGTTGCAAAGAGAAATAACTCCAGGTAATTCACAGCTATGTCTCTGCCTTCTTACCTTGTCCTCTGATGAGATGCTGGACCATGCCTCGGGGCCTCTGCTGATGCCCGTCCTGGCTCTAATGTCAGCCTTGTCCAGAGGCCACCCCACTCATGCAGGGAGGAGCCCCATCAGAAGGTAGGTTCAGCCTGTCTTTGTGACTCTGGGTGTGTTAAGAAACTGACGTCATTGGAGGCCTCGTTGCCCTTTTCTCTATAGGTTATATAGCTCTCTCTCTGAACCTACCACAGCTCAGCTCATCCCTCTGTGGCCAGAGCGGCTCATGAACAAAAAAAGGGGGGAGGGAACACCATTTCATAAAAGAATGGAGATTCCCCGCCACCACAGGAAGACCAGGACATGGACCTCCTAATATATATCCCTTTCCAACCCTGTGTGGGGCCTGATCTAACCCTGAGGTGTGGTGTGAATAGTCTCCAGAGCTTCTAGGTTTCATGCTACTGAAATTTTAAATATCTAATCTCCCCACCCTTCATTTCTACTGTCCTTCTATATAAATAATACCAATATTTTCTTAAATTTTGGAGGGATCACACAGCAATGCTACAGAAAAAAGTCAACATGTTATATTAAAAGAAAACAAGGCAATATTGGGTGAAGGTCGAAATAGTAGGCAATTGTCAGACATATTGTAAATTGCATATGTAAAGTGTGTTAAAACATTGCTATGTGGCTGTGGAAACTATAGCCTTTTAAAAAAAAGAACTGGCCAAGTTCAAGGGATTTATGTAATTTACCTATCTTCTGAAGAAACAATCTTAAACTTATTTAAATTAACCAAAGTGTATCTATGAAATTATATGCATAGATCATTCTATTAATTAATCATAAAATTAATGACAGTAAATATCAATACCTCTTGTGCTGCCTCCATTTAATCCAGCCTTGATCTTTTTCACCTAGGCTGAGTAACTATAGGATCCAGAGGTACTCAGGGGAATCCAGAGCTTTCTAGATGGAGGACCTGTCTGGTCCCCTTCTCCCCAGCATTAATGCAGGTTTTGTTCTCACCTGTGTGTACCTAGTATGTTGACCAGGAGGGGGTGCCATGAGCAGCATGCGATATTAGGGTGGCCCCGATACTCCTGAATGAGGCCACTAGAGCTAGCTCATAAAAGGGAATATACATGGCTGTGAACTATTAGACCTCTTAACCTGTCCATCTTCACAGGCCAATATAGTGCAATGCTTAAAGTAAACATGCAGATTGTAAACCAGTTCTATTGTGGTGGAAGTGTGGTCCCAGAAAAAGTGTTAACCAGAAGCAATTCCAGTGTGGTAGAGAAAGACAGGCTGAGGCAAACTGGTACAAACGGCACCTCGCCTCTCACACAGCCATTTTTTCAATGTTGAAATTTGCTTTTAGGAAAAAGAAATCAAAAGTAATCCCATACCAGACATGTACCTGTATAAACGGCTGCCCTCTTCCCATGCTTGCCTCTGTTCCTAACTCTCATTTTCAATTTTTGCTGTTATCTGTTTTTTCTTGTCTCGTATCTCGTACTTTCCCTGAGCCTCCTGAGGGAGGTCTCATGACACAGGCAAGGGAGGATGTGGGCGGGGGACAGGTGGAAGGAACTGCCCAGGCCTGTCTCCCTTGGGTGGAGCACCTTCTCAGAGGACCTGATCCTCCTGCCCGTGGCAGCTTACCAGGTTATCCTTCACCTCAGCAAGACCACAGAAACATGCTGTCAACAACCATGGTGGGCACCCTGGTCAGAGGATGGAGGAATCGGAGCTCTCCTCAAAGAGCTGAATCAAAACTCCCCACCCCACAGAGGCAAGGTGGAATTCGGATTCAGGGTATGTTGTCAATACTTTGATGTGGGTGGATAACTTTTTAAAAAAGAACTCAGGGAGACGGTCACAAGCTTGTTCACTAACAAGCACCAGATCTGCAGTCTGTTTTTCCTTAGCTTATATAAATTCAGGCTAACTTGCTTGTGGGGTGATGTATTTCTTTTTCCTCATCAAAGACTGAGGAACGTTCAAAGGACACAGAGCAAAGGCTATTTATTCTTGCATCCCTCTTCCTCAAAAGCTTTTCTTTGACAGTGGAACTTTGTTCAGAGGTTTAAACACCAAGAGAGAAAAGGTATGATGTGGCTTCCGGCCTCTTTTAGCCTAAACTCTATTACTTTCTTTCTTCTGGTGTGGGAAGTTGGCAAAGACCCTAACTTCTGGTTTCTCTACTAATTATTTTTACTTTCCATTTCATTTCTATTGTTCTGAGACAGCAATAGAATGGATGACAGAGATGCAGGCCTCATGTTAACCTAGTTCTAAAGGTTCTTAGGGTCCTTTCTGAAGTGTATTTTCACCGGGGGCTAGGGAGGATGCTTTTTGAAATACCTGACCTTGTTCTCTTTTGTCTAGACCTTGAACTTTTAAACATGCTTACTTAGAACTCTTCAGTCTTGCTGGCTGACCTATGGAGAGTCTCCGAGCCAACTGTGGAAGCCTCTCAGGAGCTTTCAGAGCTGACTGACTGCCCCTCAAATGGCTTCTCCCTGACCCCCAAGTCCCATTAAATGGAGCTGCTCCTTCATCCAGGCACCTGTCAAAAACAAGGGTTTCCCAGATGTTTTTCCTAGGGACTGCACGCTCTTGGTCTATGTAGCTTACTTGTTTTGGTTTGATACAGGATCCCTTGAACTTGCTAGCTAGCCCAGGCTTGCCTCAAATGCAAGATCCTTGTCTCAACCCCTAACTGCCCCTCATCTTCATGTCCTGGGATTACAAGTATGGGCCATCAAGTTTTATTTAACTACCAATTTAAAGGGGTATAAAAACTAAATGGTTTCATTTTGTGTACTTGTAGCTTTGACCCATGTTTTTCAGGCTCACTATATGCAGGAAGATTCACACCAGGGCTAAGACTATAGCTCAGCTGGTAGGGTACCTGCCTAGCACACAAGAAGTCATGGGTTCCATCCCCTGTGCCACATGTATCAAAAATGGTGGGCATGTAAACTCTATGCTTGGGAAGTGAGACAGAAGTTTATTTAGGGTAGTTGGATGCCAATCTGGGCTACATGAGACTGTCTCACCTCCCTCCTCCCAAGAAAAACTCAAACTAAAAAACTATTTTAAAAAAACTTGATGTATATTTATTCTAAGAGGGAAAGTAATTTGTTGCTTTATCCAGGTATCTAAAAGGTGGAAGGAGCCAGAAGGCCAGTCCACATTCTAAACTGCTAAAGGAGACCTATTAGGAGCGTGAGTCATGGTGTTTCCAAAGCTCAGCACCTGCCTCTGCCGCTTTGTCCCACAGCCCAGGAAGTGGAGCTCAGGGGAGGAGCCTTCAAAGCTAAGGCCCCTTTCGGGCTAAGTCAGGCTGGATGGGGGTGGGGGATAGGGGAGTCCCCCATACTCTGAGGCCAAGGTTTTCTCCTCTCTTATTTTGAACTCCCCTGATAAAATTGGTAACGTTTTGTAGCAATATTCAGAGCCTTGTGAGGCAGCAAAAGAATTACTAACATGTCAAGGGATAGGGAGTTTTAAAGAAATATGTAAAGATATTTAATTTTTTAAATATCTAATTATACATGTTTATGGGTACGGTGTGATGTGTTAATACACGTGGGCAGTGTGTAATGGTCAGATCAAGTTGGAATAGCCATCAACCCTAGCATCTGTCATTTCTTTGTGCTGAGAACATTCCTAATCCTCTCTGCTGCTATTTTGAAATCTGCACCTACATGTTGTCAATCATAGTTGCCAAACTGTACAAGCACATTTAAAGTTTATTTTCCTACCGAGATATGCTCTATACCTGTTACAGGTTTGGAACAGTCTTAGTGAGGCCTAATTCACAAGCCACACTACTCATCCATTTGGAGTCACTGGCTTGTAGTATATGACATTGTTCTTTTTTTTTTTTTTTTTTTAAGTTGTTATAGAACACAGCATTTGCCATCTTAACTGTTTTTAAATGTATTTACAGCTCAGGTCATCTGCATTCATTATGTACCTAGGGTGTGACCATTACTGTGCTTTCCAGGAGTTTGTCATGGTTTTTTACATGGATCTCAAGGCCATTGAGCATCCCTGTCTATTCTCTGCTTACAATGCATCAGGTAGACTCACTTTTGCTTCCGGTCTCTGAGTGCACCTGTTCTAAGTATTTCACATAAGGATAATTATCCCATATGTACCCCTCTCTGGCCTGACAAGTAGTTTAATGTCTTCAAGTTATCTACATGGAACAGAGATTATACCTGTCTCTTCAAGCTAGCAAGTTAGACTCATGTAATTCTCTTTTGCTTTATTCTTTGCTTTTTAAGCATTCTTTATTGTCCAGGCTGGTCCTAACTAACTTCCTTTCAGTTGCTTTTTATATGTTGGGTTTGTTTTTTGTTTTTTGATCCACTGATAACTTTTATATTTAAAGTGTAAATATAAAAGGCTCTTTATTTTCAGTTCTGTAAAGACAATGGCCATAGATAAATCATTTTTAGGGTGCGTGGGGGTGTTATGTACATATGTTTGTGGCAAGGCACTCATCTATGCAAACTCATGTGGGAGCCAGAGGTCAGTGATGGATGTCTGTCTTTATCATTTCCAACCTTGTTTTATGGGGACAAGATCCCTCACTGAACCTGGAGAAGCTGGCTGGACAGTACACCCCCAGGGATCTGCTTGTCTCTACTGCCACCCCTTAATGCCGTTGCCACACTGGGCTTTTATGAGGATCCTAGGAACTGAACTTGGTTCGTCATGTTTACAGCAAACACTTTACCTTTGAGCCATCTCTCCAGCCCAATAAATAATTTCCTAGAATCTTTTCATCTCTAGTGTCTGGTCCAGAATAGGCAACAAATTCACTTGAGATAGATAGAATGTTTTTGTTTTTATTTACTTATTTTTTGTTTATTTGCTTTGCAACAGGTTTCCACTATGTAGCTTTGGGTCCTACAACTCTGTAGATCAGGCTGGCCTACAACTCACAGAGATCCACCTGTTGGATTAAAGGCATGCACCTCTATGCCTGGTTGGACTGAATGATGACTTTTAAATTTTTCTTAGGTGCCAGGAAAGTGATTTTAGATAAAAGTGAATATGGTCTTTATGCTTAGTTCTGTTTCCTAGAACAGAGATCTTTTGACATAAAGTGTACAGAGACAGTTGCTTCACACTCTGCATAAATATAAGAAAGTCCCAAGTTATACATCATCAACATTTCATTGAACTGCATCAGAAGTCAACTCAGCAGCTCAGGATGGCTGGGGGCCTACTGCTCCTGCAAATGGCCTTAGTTGGGTTCCTAACATAAAAGTTGGGCAGCTCACAACTGTTTGTAACTCCAGGATGAGGGGTATCTGATGCCTCAGTCCTCTGTAGGCATCTGCACTCACACACATGTGTACAAAATACACACACACACACACACACACACATGCACACGAACACGTGCACGCACGCACACGCATGCACACAAAATTAAATATAAAACAAATCTTAAATGGTCAACCCAGAAAATCTGTCAGGGTCTGGCTTATTCTTGGAGCTAGTGATGCTGATCAGGGAGGATGATGGGACATCCCAGCTGCTAAGCTGTGCTACTTTTGAGTCACAAGTTCTTTAGAGTCACACCTGCTCCTGGCCCTGCCTTCTTGGCATCATGCTCAGGAACAGTCAAACTAAAGTAGGATCAGCTACAACTTCTGGGAGCCTTTTTATAGTCCTGGAATAAGGAGACTTAGTGCAGTATTGCAGAAATTCTGTTTTCTGTCTTCAAGATGGCTTCTTTCAGAACCCCTACTTTCCATGAACACCCAAGTGGGTTATGTTGCTCCGTTTTAACTAGGCATATGAAACTTGAAATATTTAGACTCCCTGAAGTGCCCCTGCTTTATCTAGCTGTTAATCCCAGTCAAGCCCCTGTGGCTTGCTAGTGTCTAATCCCACTATGGCCAGTGTCCTACCAGAGAAGGCACACAGTAGCATTTGAGAAAGATGACTTCAGGAATATGAAATGTGAGGTGTTATAAATCCAGATGACCTGTGTAATCATCTTGATGCTTTCTAAATCACACCAGGCACTTAAATTATTATGGCTTTTTACATTTCAAAGGCTTACAGATTATCATTGGCCCAAATATAAAATAATCATTTCTGTGCTGATACCCTGTAGTCGGAAAAAAGCCCTTCCTTCCTCATGTTTTAGTGACAGCCTGTAATCATGTTGGAGCAATTTTTGAAAATTTTTTTTTCCTCTTGTAACCACTGATTGCTTTTCTGGCAGCCGAGAGCAGCTTCCCTCCATTTCAGTGGAATGGTTCTTCTTTCCCAAGCCCAGCCACCCACCTAGGGAGGAGTGGTTCTGAATCTTGGCTAACAACTGGGAGGTAAAGTCGATGATAAAAATCAGGTGATCCCCAGATGTTTATCGAGGACCTGGGAGAAAGAGGACTATGGCTGAGACCTTGTGCATTCCACCAGACGGCGGCATGGCCTTTCAGTTCCACATAGGACTGGAAGAGCTGGGATCTGGGGATGCTTGGGGCACCTGTGTGTCGGGCCCTGGCCCTTTTTCTTCTTCAGGCCTGGGAGCCGGCTGAGGTTGCCCACTCTAGACAGCCTAGAGTTTTTATGTTTTTAATTGATGTCTAGGAACTTCAGACATGGGTGAAAGAAAGACAAAAAAAATTGTAGTAATTACAAGCTGATATTTGGTTTGCTTATAGGCTGAAAGAATTTTTATCTTTGCAAACCAAAAAAATTAAATTAAATTAGCTCAATTTTATAATTAATGGTAATGACTGAATGTCAGAATAATGCTTCTGAATAATTTACTATATCTATTACTATTTTTCTGTTGGAATTTAATAGTCTTATACTCTGGCCTATATTTATTTTAATTAGTTTATGTCTTGCTATATAATTTTTCCCCATATTTCTCATAATTAACTATGTAATTACCATTTGGTAAGAGCCCCTTAGTTTAATTGAAATAATCATGGGATTTAGATTCAATAAATATTCACTGAGCATCTGTTAAGTGTAGAATTAATGGGCCGGAATGAAAAGGATCCCTAGGGTTTACTTTACTACTTGCTTCATAGTGTTTGAGATCAAGAGAAAGCAAATATAAAGACACATATATATTAAATATATATGAATATAAATACCCTACACATATTTATTTTATACTTAGTAATACCTGTTAAATATATGATTATTCTATATTTACATACTTATATTTTTATATGACATTTTAATTTAATAATATTTATAAATATATGTATACTCATATATACATACATTATATGAATAAACAGAATTAAATTAATGCCAAATAGATATACAAGAAAGAAATTATTTTAAGAAACTGTATAGACTTTCCCAAGCAAGTAAGATTTAAATTTGGCCTTTCAAATTATTGAGAATACTGTCAAGTCTGAGTTTGGAACCAACAGTAATTACATATTTGTTCTTGTCATACTTTTAGTAATTTTTGAACTCATAAAGGTTCTTAATCCTACTGAAATGTTTGTATTAATTTGATTTTTTTTTATTAAGATAGTGATAGGACTCACCCATCAACATACTCAAGGATTCTAGCTAACTGGGTGGTTCCCATGTTTGCTGAGTGTGTTGGTGATTTCCACATTTTCAGGGCACCAAGAAGGGCATCTTTGTGATGGGCAGTGTTATGAGCAGGGGTAATTGTGTGTGTGTGTGTGTGTGTGTGTGTGAAGAACAAAGGGCATTTGTGGGGAATGTTGAACTATAGTTGTAGGTCTGAACCTAGATGGCCTGAGCATCAACACAGGAGGAACCTGGACTCGATCCCTAGACCTCATAAACTCCATCAAACCTTCCTAGCAAAGTAATTCACATTTGGAGTATTGGAAAGCAGCCATGTAGAGTGAGTGGTGGCTTCAGGTAGCAAGAGACTAGATTTGGCAAGTTTCCAGGAGGATGTCAAAATAATGGAAGATACAAAATTGATGGAAACGAGGATGGAGAGAAAGGGTGTAGCCTTCCAGCTACAGGGAGAGGCATCAGTAAACAATGGGTTCCACTTGGTGGCATATAGAAATGGTGTTATGGCTATTGTTTATTGTCTGTGGCATTTGAATTTATGGAGGAGACTGAATAACAATAACCTTAATGTTTTGAAACGAGATTTTTATTACATTTCTCAAGATAATGACCCATAACATACCATACCATGCCATATCATGCCATATCATGCTATACCGTACCATACCATACCAAACTATAAAGGGTCACAATTTGGTCCCAACATCATTAAAGAGGCTAGAAGCACCTCAGATAATTTTCTACTTGGCTAGAGTCTTTATTTATTGAGGCTTCTGGGAGAAAGGCATGATAAGACAAGTGCATAGCTTAGGAAGAGCTTTGGGGTTGGTCTAGTGGGATTTAGCTTTGTTATTTGCCTGGGTTGGATTAGGGGAAAGGAAATGTTGGCTAGGAGTATCAGGAGATGTTTCAGGGCTTGGTTTCTGCACTGCAAAGGAGAAGGAAACTGATTGTTAGTTTGGCTCTTTGATTATAGACACCGACTAGATAAATACTGAATCTAAGAAGCACAAGCAGAAGCACAGAGCTGTGTCCTGGGTAGCGGGCTGAGAACTTTGGAGACATCACAGTAACCCTTTCCATACCCTGATCTGTACTTTTCCCTCAGTCATTCAATGGTCTGTCCAAGATCACATGAGTAGTAGTGACACCTTGAGTCAAGATTACACCTTTTAAAATAGTTCATTATAAGTCCCTACACTAACCATACTGCTTGATACACATGGCTTTCAATTATTCTCCCTCAGTCTAGACTCAGTATGAGTCCAGTCCTGTTCAAAATGGGTTGTTGAAGACCTGTAGACTCTTTCCGAGGGCTCATGGGGTCAAGGAGCAATGGCAGATATATGGGGTCTACTGCTTCCCTGTAAGTCCTCAAGGGTTTTGTTGCTATTGTTGTTTGTTTGTTTGTTTGTTTACCAGAAGAACATAAAATGTATTTAGAGACTATGGCCTGTGTTCAGCATGTTTTTAAAACCAGAACAATGAAATATGTGGCTTAGCCCCTGTCCCCTTTCAACTGTTGGCTTCCTTCTCTGATTATTATAGCTCTGAGACTTGGATACTCTCATGTCAGCAAACAAAGCCCAAATTACCCATGCATCTGAGCTCCCAGGAAGGGATTCTGAAGTCTTGCATCTGTAGCCATCATCTCCTTGGTCATTCTCCAGCATAATTCCTCAGCTTATGCCAAATGCCCGCTGTGTGTTCCACCTCCTCAGCCTGGCTTTGTTCTCTACACAAGACCACCTTTTAGCTCTGTTTTCTGCATATATTCACTGGTTGCTTCCTCTGAGAGCCCACTCAGCACTCCTCTGGGACATGTGTTATACATCACAGATCTGTGCCTGAAGAGCATCTATTTGCATAGAGCTATGAGGGTTTAGAGCCATGAGTGGTCCTTTGCAAGCTTTCAAAGACCTTGGGACAAGTTTGAGAGGCAGATGAAAGTTGCACATAGTTCTTCAAGAGCATATATGCTGTGTACTTGAGAGTTTAGAAGTCCCTTCTGGTCAGTTAATGCAAGCTCTATGGATAGTCACTATCCTGTCCCCTTGTGGCTTCCTTTATATTCCTCATATTCTGGCTAGGGGTTTTGAATCTTTTTCTAGATTGAGAACATTACTTTAGAGGATCCTTTGTTAAATGTATGCAGCAAAAATTCCCGTTTTTGTATACACCATTTGTGAAGTTCAGAGGACAGTACCTCTCCTTGCATGCAGGGCTCTACTATGTAGTTCTCTACAGAAAACCCTGGGGCTCAAGAGTTGGCCAATGTCACCACTTGTTGTGTAGCTATAAAACGTACATCCTAGGTAGTGCACACTTTTGATCCCAGGGGATAAAAGCAAACAGATCTCTACGTGTTCACGTTTAGCCTAGTCTACATAGCTAGTTCTAGAATAACTAGGGTAACATGGTGCCAGACCTTGTCTCAAAAAAAAAAAGTTACTTCCTGTTGAAATACAAAATAAGGATGATAGTCACACCTGCCTTTGGGGAATTACTGTGGGAATTAAAATGTGTTCATGTAAAAGGGGGAGCTTGGAATGATCAGCTCTTCACAAGAAGTGCTCAGGTGATGGTGGTCCTAGTGAGCTGCTATTATGATACAGCCATCTTCGTTCTTTGGGTGGTTTCCTGGGTAATTACTGGCAACTGTAACCACCATGCCCTTGTCGATTACTATTTATTTTTTATTTATTTATTTATTCATTCATTCATTCATTCATTCATTCTCCAGTTGTAAGGATCAATCCCAAGTTTCCCAAATGCTAGGGAGGATCTGAACTGCCCTGGAAGACCATAAGTCATTTCGCTTATATACTGGTGAATTTCTATAAAAGCAGTTTAAAATCCTCAGCATAAGCAATTTCCTTAAAATACTAGGGCCAGGGGTATTTTATTTTCCCCAAACTGGCATTTTAATAGCCAGCAATGGCTTCTAAAAGAAATTGGGAAGATACACAAGCCTGTCAGTCTCCACTGCCGAGGTCCTATTGTGTTTTTGTTTCCATGTGAACCCTCGTGGTGGTGGTTGTTGTTTTCAGTTGATCAGCCTTCTGCTCCACAGTGACATTCAACAACTAGTTTCTGTTCCAAACAACAGTACTTGTCTCATTGAAAAATCAGCCCTAATTTCTGTTTTCTTTACAAAATGATTACTCAATGCTCTGTGCTTCTGGGACTTAAATTTAGCTTTTAACAAACCTAGTTTTCCATTTTTGAGCATTCTGAAAACTTCAAATACCAAATGGCCATTCGTTGATTCTAATTTCAGATAAGAGTATAGAATGCATTGGAAATTTATTGGAGATGAATCTCAATCCTTCAGACTAGGAGCCTGAACAGCTCAAAGTTACTTCTTCTGTGTAGAGAAAGTGTGGGTCAGCTTTTCCTGACACTTTTAAATATAGGATGTGAGTTAGAACACTTATACAAGAAAAAGTAGATTTCCTCTTCTTAGGAATCATGTAGCCCTTATGAGTTGGGTAGCCTTGGACTTGTTACATAGCGTCCTGAGCCTTGAATTGCTCATCTTCACAATGAAGACTTTCTTCCGAGGATGTCATGTGCCACTGCATATCAGCTGCTTATGTCGGTGCCCACACAGCCCCAATTCCCAAATGTTCATTAGTATTATTTTTTTTGCAGAGATCTGGCTCTAAAGTTTCTATGGTGAATGAAAGAGCTAGTCATTGCAGTTTTATTAGAATAAAATATGCCCACCTTGAATGGAGGTTTTGTGCATAAATCTCTAGAAAGCAACTATATTTCTTTAAATTACCCACTAGGAAAAAATCCAGGAACCATAAACATAACTCAAATATAAAACTGTGGCTTTAAAATGTAGATTTATCATTATCCTTAACTGTGTTTACAGCAAGTCAGCATGGGGCCATTTCTGTGTTAGTTCTGCTTTGAATATAAATAAAAACCTTGTCAGCCTAAAATAGTGTCCCATGTCCTGGCTGCACGTTATGGTTGCAATAAGGGAAAACTCCTGTCACAGTGAACTAGAGCATGCCTTCCTTCTATAAATATATTTGAGGTCCATATGTCCCATAAGTCACTTTTTGATAGCTTAAATGGAGAGTCCAAGGAAGTCTAGCAGAATCTTTTAGCGAAATCAAGAAACATATACTAATGCCACAGACAAGGAGGACTGGAGAGTTCCTGGCTGGCATTATTCTCCCTGTCCCCAAAACCCTGAGTCAGGTGGAAGGCTGCCAGCTCCAGAATAAAATCTTCAGTTTTTAAGTATGAGGCCATAGACACTTGTTAATCATGCCATAAACACTTTGAACATCTGACTGCATGTACATGGACATGCTCACACTTTCTGCCTTCTTAAGAGATCAGTGGCATTGGGTGGCTTTCTCTTCAGCCCTGTTGACCTGGCCTTGTGGGTAAGTTCAGAACAAGAGCATCTCTGTGTAAAGAGTACTGGCTTTGGTCTCAGAAGATGAGGCTAATAACTGAGTTTCAAGCATAGTTTTGCAAGTGCCTAAAGTCCAGAGATATAAGAAGTCATCCATGAAGAGGGAAAATGTCTTAGAGTACTTTTATATTCATAGATCTGAGTCCTCTGAGCCTGAAAGCTGTTTATGGGTGTGGGCTAATATTATCTATTAAATGGAAGTCTTCATTGTATTACCAAAAAAAGTTTGAAAAATTATGTTATGTCTAATAAAAAAGTCTTGGTTTTAATTATATTGGTTATTTTAAGTATAGATTTTATATGTCTAAAACATTATATACATATTTGTATATATGTTTATCTGCATATATATTTATGGGAAAAAAAGGACATGCTGTATACAGATAAACATATACACATGTATATGTGTATGCATATGTGTGCATATATGGGGAGGTAAGAACATAATGTATACAGATAAATATATACATATATACACAGGTATATATGTATGTATATACATATATATGGGGAAGTTGAGAATATGCTGTATGTATTCAAATAAAAATATATACATGCATATATATGTATATATACATATATATACACACACACACATATATGGGGGGGAGGTAAGGACATGATGCCTTTGACTGAAGATTGAAAAGCATGTAAGCATGTCCCTAAGAGAAGTACTTTGAAATATGTGAATATTTTTTAATGCCTTCAAATTTCTACAAGCACTAAAGTAGGATATATGTGATTACTTGATTCTGGGAAAACAGAGACCATGGGCCAGAGAGAGGGCTTGGTGTATAAAAGTACTTGCCACATAGCATAACAACTTGAGTTCAGTCTCTGGAGCCCACAGGATAGAAGGAGAGAACCCACTCCAGGAAGCGGTCCTCTGCTCCACTTCAGTCCCATGGCTCATACACATTCCCACATTTTCCCTCCCACAATAACAATAATAAAAGAGTTTGAACTAGTAAGGTGATTTGTAAACTCTTGACCTTAAAAATATGAATCTAGTGGTAAAGTTCCGGTTCCTGTGATTCATAGACTGGCCTGGCCTGTTGTAGGCAGTAGAAAAGAGTATTGAAGTTGTACATGGGATAGCTGCTCTCTTGATCTTTAGCTTCAAACAATGTATTTTAGCTTTCTCTGATTCCTGGGAATCTTTATAGGGTGGCCCAGCATGGGGAACCTGACCCTAAAGAGATAACTGTAAGTGGGGACAGAGAGTGAACAAGGATATTCAAGGTTATTCAAATGGTGTGAGTTTAGTCCTTAGGGACAGAAAGGCGGCCCAGGACAAGTTTCTATTTCACCTGGGGCTGGCTCTGTGATGAGGAGCCCTTGGGCAGAAGTCATGCTTGGTCATTGAGAATTCAGATGGCCCCAGCAGGGTTTGTCAGCTCTGTGGACAGCTGGAGGGAGGGTTGGTTCCTCCACCCATTGAAACATCTGTTTACCCTGGCCAGCTTCACTGGTGGGAGAGGATGCAGACAGTCCCCTAGAGTGAAAAGAAATGAGGCAGTGTTTTGTTTTCTAATACCAGGGCAGCTTTCTTATAAGAAGGATCAAAAATATCCCCGCATTGGTGTCTGCTTAAGAATGTAACTCTAGATATTTTTATAATAGACTCTTAGGTTCTGATTCTTATGACCTCTCCATGCATTTTCTTCTTCGGGTTTGTTTATCTCTTTAATAAGATGTTGTAGGTAAAGACTAAATGTTGATAATGTATCAAACAGATGTCTATGAATTTCAGTAACTGGAATTTTATTATATTCATTTCTTAATTTTTTTTATTCTTTTTTTCTTTTTCTTTTCTTTTTGGAGCCTGTCATGGAACTCACTCTGTAGACCAGGCTGGCCTCAAACTCATAGAGATCCACCTGCCTCTGCCTCCTGTGTGCTGGAACTAAAGATGTGCACCACCACCACGTGGCTCCACCTTTTAATTTATAAATTGTTTCTAATAATACTTATTGTTTCAGAATCAAATTGTCACATAGATTCTGTTTTGTGCTTAGAGAAATTGGAGCTCAATTGTGAGCAACTTTATCATTACAGCCATCAATTTGACCATATTGTGTCAATGATGTTTGCCAAGAAATTGTTAGCATATTAATGATTTGATTCTTTAAACTTACTATATATTATGAAAACAAGACATACAGTAAAATACTTATTCCAGCTCATTGAAGTATCCAGTTTTATTATTCTCATATACAAATACACAGATGCACATACACACATGTACACACACACACACATGTAGTTGGCATTTTCTTTGAGTTATCAACCAATTCCCAAATAAAGATACAGGGACTTATTATTAATTATGAGTGCGTGGCCTTACCTTAGGCTTGTCCCACTAATTCTTTTAACTTACTTTAATCTAATCCTATTCATCTATGTTTGCCTCAGGTCTTTTTGACCTTTCTTTTATTCTGTATGTCCTAATCTCCCACTTGCTATGTGTCTGCCAGCTTGCCCCTGACATCTCTCTCTTTTTATTTTTCTTGAACCTAAATTCCTCCTTCTACTTACTCTCGCTGCCCTCCTTCCTCACTACTGACCATTCAGCTTTTTATCAGACCAATCGAGTTCCTTAGGCAGCAAAGGTTAAAAAAAAAGCAACATATCTTTACATAATTAAGCAAATACAATACAGATTTACATAGTTAAGCAAATATTCCACAACCCACACATACACACAGGAAATCAGAGTATGCTCCAGGAAGCATGTCTTATATAATTTTAATAAACTGGTTGAAAAATACACAGTAAATACAATAATGGTAACTGCTAATAATTATTTGGAGGAGTGTCACAGCACATAAGCACCTATAATGCCATTGGAAGTAGGACAATATACAGAGTTCTAAAGCCCTTTATCTGCTCTTCTCAGACAAAAGTGAGAATAGATGAGCCTGGATTTTATGTTTATATATATTATATGAGTTCCATTCTCTGAGAGAATAAAGTATTTTCACTGGTCACCCTTGTACTTAGAAATGTCTTGAAAACAAATTTATTTGAGTATGATTTAATCATTATTATCAAGATTGGTCTCTGCCTTTCCCAAAAAATATTAAGTGAATTTTGGGCAACCATTTTCCTGTAGCTGGTACAATGGTACATTTCAAAGTAATATCAGACAATAAGAAGTTGGTAATGCAACTTGTTGCCCATTATATGTCTTTGTCATTACTCGCAATTGAAATGCATCTGACATCTAAGCCATCAGGCAATCGATGTGCCCTATGAACTGGATTGTTACCAATGTCCACCATCATATATTAGTTCTGTAAGCTGTCATGTTTGGGGAAACTTACTGTAGGGTCTAAGAGATCCTTGTACATTTTTTGTTTTTTTTTTTTTTTTCGGTTTGGGATGGGAACATTTATCCCTCTAGAATTATGCTTATTTAAAAATAAAAGGTACTAGCCAAAAACTATTCTCTAGAACTATTACCTGGGGACTTTGGTGCCTGGTAGGTACTCAAGAAAAAATGCTGTGACTCAACACAAAGTAACTAGCATGCACTCAGTTGCAGGAAGCTTCCATGCAGCAGATGACTACCTGGTATATGTTGCTGCTCCATAAATATTCTGGGATGCTGCCCTCTAAATCTCTTCACCTTAGGGGAGAAGAGGTTTGAGATTATAAAGTTGTCTACCAACCAGATTCATACCATTTGGCTCCTCCCTCTTCATTCATGAAAGTACTCAAATCCTGGTGACATCCTATAAGTACTTAGTATGTGTCAGGCTCGGTATGCCTCATACTCATTAAGTCACTGAAACCTCAGAACACTCTTTAAGACTACAGGAAACTAAACAAGTTTAAGTGTAGAAAGCTTAATAATTAAAATATGCCTGGTTTTAGAATATTTTATTAGGGATCATAATGAAGGCAATGGACCTTCACAGCTAACCAAATAAATAAACAAAAAAAATCCTTTTGATTTATAATGTAAATAAATGAAAACTTTGAAACTGTCTAATTTTTCTCCCCTTCAGAGGATGCACATTGGCATTTCTCCACGGCCCCTGCTAGTTCTTCTAACTCTTATGTTTAGCATTGATAGAGCCAAATTTTAGATCACAAGTTTTGATAAATAGTTCCCAGTGAGAATAATATTTATCCTCTACAGTGAGCAGGATTTTATTGTTTTGTGTAAACTGTGTGCTGGGGAAGGCACAGAGGGTCTTGTGAAGGGCCGGCATTAGAATGGGTCATGGGACAGAGGACCAGAAGAAAATGTCTGGTGTATCTCAGCTATAAGAGAGAGCAGTAAGTTTCCTGACAGAGGCTGGCTCTTGGAAGTGCATTCTGCTCAGCTGTCCCCTCCCCATGAGCATAGCTGGCATCTACCATCTAACAGAATGATGCCCCCAACTGAGTTGGTTCTCTAAGTGCATCCCTACGCTGTGGGTATATCAGCCTTCTGGGAATTTGTTACCAGTCCTGGAGTCCCCATCCGAGTCCCAGGGAATTGCAGGCCCTGGGGTGAGACTGTGAGCCAATCCTCTGGGACTTCTGATGCCAGCTCAAGGTTAAAACTAGGTACCAATCACCCAGGATGATCTTTTCTTCCAGACTTCAGTTTCTTTTATAAAATGGAAAAGTCATAGTAAATAAGTTCTCTCTAACACATCTCCCTTCTCCACAACCCTCAGGTTCATGTCCCCAGCTTTCAAAAGCCACCCATCTGTGATGCAAATTAACCCCTGTATGTAGCATCATATAGTAAGTGAGAAGACAGACTTTCAAATCTGACTGCCTTTATTCAAATTCCTTTTTTTTTTTCTTGCCCTACAGGTCTTTTGCTTATATATTATGGTTTCTAATTTTGTGTTTTTATGGCATTTCTGTGTTGACCAATGTATGGTCTCTGTGCTATATGTTTCATGTGCTTTTTCTTAGGCTCTTTGTTTTTCTGTTTGTTTGTTTTGTGCTATTCAGATCTTTTCTTTAAATCTTCAGTAGATGCTTATTTGTTTTCTAATAAGAAGGAGCAAGAAGGGATACGGATTTGGATGGGTGGGGAGATGGGGAGGATCTGGGTGGAGTTGGGGGAGGAGGAACCATAGTCATAATATATTAATCATCAAAGTTGCTATGTACTGAACTCCTGTTAATTGGAAACAATGGTGCTCATGCCTAAAGAAGGTGGTGAGAGAAATTAGCACCCAGTGCGGCAGCCTGACACTAAGTGGCATTCTCACCAGCTCGACACACAGGTACCTTTTCCTACAACATTCTGAAACCTTAGGGATGGAAATTACACCTTGTACAGCTTTATTCCCCATGCTTGTTTGACGTGTTTTAATGCATATTAGGGGGCTGGAGAACTGGCTCAGCAGTTAACACTGCCTGTTGCTCTTGCTAAAGACCCAAATTCAGTTCCTAGCACCCACAAGGCAGCTCACAGCCTTCTGTAACTCCAGTTCCAGGGGATCTGAACCCCTCCCCCCCCCCGCCCCACCCTTGGAGATGAGGTCTTTCACTGGTCTAGAATTTACCAAATAGACTATACTGGCAGCCCCTGGAATCTGCCTGTCTCTACCTCCTCCATACTGGGATTAAAAGCTTATGTAACCAACCACTCCCAGCCTTTTTTACTAGATTTTGTGAAGCCTACTCAAGCTCTTATGCTTGCAAGCCAAGTGCCTTACCCACTGAGCCAGCCAGCTCTTCTTATAGGAACAGCTGTCCTGTTGGGTAAGGGCCTCACCCTTGTGACCTTATTTAACTTGAATTACTTCCTTGGTTGTTAGGGCTTTGACAGCAACAATTCAGCGCACTGAGGGTTAGTTCATACCTGGAAAGAAGGTGGATGGGAATGTGTGTGTCTCTACCTTTGGCAACTGCATTCATCAAGCATTTGGTCTACGACACTATTTTGATAACTGATGTAATAAAGGTTTAGATAGATTAAAATATAGATGTCTACAACTGAATGGAATGCAAGGTCTATTTTGAAGGTACACCATCAGAACACTCATTTTCACTGTATAGCTCATGGTTTAGCTCATCTTCAGGAAACAAAGTCACAGTGATATTAATCCATGTGCAAGCTACAAAGAACTCCCTCCCCAGTTTCTAACTTTTTCTTAGCCATGGGGTTCCGGGAGACACCTGAAGAGTGAGCATGCGCAGAAGGCCAGACTACAGCCTGTACTCATGTGCACTGAATGGTGTTATTGTTGCTCCACTCCTGCCATTCTGTGCTAGGAGATGTTCAGGCTCCTCGGAGGAGGGATGCTGGAGCCCTATGGACTCTTATAAACCTTCGGATCAGGAAGGGGAAATGTATGCTCCACAAACATTCTGAAGTCAGACCTATTTGATCTGTGGAAGTCTGGAGAAGCTCTCAGGTCTCTGTCTTTTTCTTTCAAATCAGCATTAGAGGAAAGTGGTCCATTTTGTTTTTCTATCTCTCTCCCCTCTCCCCTGGCTCCTGAGGGAAGATCTCACATATCAGAGAGGGTCCTGTGTCTGAGAATCCTCTCAGAAGCCTCTGTGTATTTGAATTTTTATCTTCAGGATTCAAAAGGAAATAAACACTGGTATGGGGGACAGGATGGGGCTTTTTTCCCTTTCGAGGAAAACCGCTGATGATAGACAAGTACATCCAGCCACCCTCTGAAGTGACCAGAGTCCAGACTCGCAAATGCTCTTCCAGGTCAGGGAGGTCCTCCCATGCCTCCTCTCTCCTTGCTGCAAAGCCCTGCACTGCAACCCTGTTTGTTTGTTGGGATTAAAATCTCCAGTTCTGAGTCTGAACTTCTGTCCTGTTGACTTTCAGAAAGGACAAAAGTTTTGGCTTATTTTTCAGAAAAGCAACCAAACCAAATCACCCTCCAGCCTTCCGTAAGAGTGCATAAAGGTCCAGACCCTCCCTGTCCCCCAGAGGTCACCAACCAACTCAGTGTCCCCTCTGTGAAGACTGTGCTTTTGTCTTGGTGTTCTGAGGGCTTTCCCCCCCCCCGCCTTTATTTACTCATGTTTGCTCTTTGGCAATTATTTAGTATCAAAAATTATAACACTGGTTATCTGGGTGTGGCCAACTCATAAACTAAACTGTTTCTTCCATCTTATCCCTTTGTGGAAACTCTAAACACATTAAATTTTGTTGAAATTTCAGATGCATTATTTACTGCCTAGTATTACAATTAATATTCTTTCTACCCTTCCAGTGTGAACATTCACTCTCTCACACAAAATCTTTCCATAAGGGGAAGAAGGAATATCAGCCTCATGGTTTTTTTTGCTTGTCAGAGTAAATGCTCTATAGACTCTGCCTCCAGAGTACTGGGATTAAAGGCATGTGCCACCACTGCCCTGTTTGTTTTGTTTAATTTTTTAAAACAGAGTTCCAGTAGCATTCATAATGCTTAAAAGCTTAAATTTTGCAGTTGTATAGTTGGTTACACTTCTTTTTAAAGATTTATTTGTGGTGATTGCCACATGTACGTGGATGCCAATGGAGGCCAGAAGAGAACATTGGCTTTCCTGGATCTGGAGTTACAGGTGGTTGTGAACTGTCTGGTGTCAGTTCTGAGAGCCCAACTCAGGTCTTCTAGGAGAAAATCGTATGTTCTATACCTGCTGAGCCATCTTTCCAGCCTCTAATTAGTTCAGCTTCTGTGTTCCTGCTGTTCCAGGCTCTGTTATAGCAGGTACTTGGTTGAATGTAGCCACAGATTGTGACAATGCCCCTGTGCTAAAATGAGCTCTTTTCCCTAATCTCCTGTACTATGTGGTTTCCAGAGTGCCATTTTGCAGAAAGCGAGGTGATGTCAGTGAGCAACGAGAACTGAGTTCTAAACATGATCAATTCTCAAATAGTGCAGCAGTTCTCAACCTTCCTGATACTAAGGCCCTTTGATGCACTTCCTCATGCTGTGGCGACCCCAACTATAAAATTATTTTCATTCCTACTTCTATAACTGTCGTTTTGCTACTATTAAGAATCATCACGTAAATGTCTGTGTTTTCTGACGGTCTTAGGTGACCCATGTTAAAGGGTCACTCAACCCTCAGAGGGCTCTCATCCCACAAGTTGAGAATTGCTGCTTTAGAGGGACTTTTTCCCTTGCTCATAGTTGAATCGGGCTGTCCATTACCTGCTGGGTAAGGGATTATGGGATTTTAACTCAGTCTGTCTATACAAAGATCACACCTTACTGCTTCATGCATCAGTCTATGGTTTGCTAGCTATCTTATAACCTGAAGGAAGATGGTCTGTGGAGCTATCAAGTAGGTCTTGATACCAACGCATCACCCAGGATCTTGGAAACTTTGACTCATAACCTTTGGAAAAAGTGTTTTTAAACTCCAGATCTCTAATCTTAGTAGTTGAGGTAGAATCTGGATCAAAGAGATGTTAGCCACACAGATCCAGTGACAGACATGTCCAGGACAGCTGCAGTCCCACACATTTCAACCCTGGATCTTGGGTTCCTTTCCACATCTCTTTTCATGAACAATAAATGATGACTTTGTACAAAGTAGGTTCAGATTTGGGGGCATTTTGTATTACTAAATCAATAGGGTGATAAACAGTAGTTACTACTTGGGATGGCTTAATTCATTGAGGCTCACCATTTTGCTATGACTAATTTGTATAGACCTTTAAATCAATGTTCTATATTAACAACTGGCCAATTGTCTCCAGCTTCAGGTCCTAACTAAGCCACTGAGTAGACTCACCAGCTTCCCCTCATCAGCTCATTCTTTTGTGACTACTTCAGTTAGATCACTGATGTTCATTTCGCTCTGACTGTGCCTAATGAAAGTACTGGGCAGGGACATTTGCATTGTGGTTTACACTATGAAAAGTCTCCTATCCCACTGGACAGACAATCAGAGTCATGATTATGTCCATGCAGCTCTATCCAGAGTCTGGAACAGGAGAAAAGACATACTCAAAGATTAAAGGAGAGGATCACTCCAGAGCAGGGAAGGACAGTTTCTGGTAGAGGAACTCTTAGAACAAGCATTATCATTAATTGTGGTGTGTAGCTGTGTGGTATTTACACACAAGAAAAAAACGCTAAATTGGGTGATTACCATGTGTGAGCAGTCTGGAAATAAAGCATTCTGGACAGATGGGTCTTTTATCCCTACCTAGGTCTCTTACCTGATTCTTCTCAGGTTTCTGGTGTCAATTCACATATCCCTTCCTCAGAAAGTCTCCCCAGATTGTTTCCAACAAGTCCCTCCTCTTCTTCCATACTTCCTTGACACATGGGCCTTCTGCAACCAAATGTACTTCTTCTCACAAGGTCACCAGCCCAGAAGATGGTTCTGAGTCTGGCTCCCTGGCTGAACTCTAGATCCACAGACCACAGAGTATTTGTTGCCTAGATGTTCCTTTTAAAAGTGGTTTTTTCAAAAGCCTAAGGTGAGGCACTTGGGGAGCAGGATTTTGAAACACATGAGAAAGGTGGCCAATGAAGAATTTGGAGGTACCATCCCAGGATCCCTAGAGCCAAAAGGTGCAAGTCTCCTCCTTGTCTCTCACCATGAATCCTTGCCTCCAGGGTACACTCTAGGAAATATTTGTATTGAGAAGTCACTAAGTATTTACTATGCCTGACAGTATATCTCTAGTAAGGAAAGAACTGAATGGAAAAGAGAGGGCTGCCTTTGTATTTTCCTCTTGAGTGGGCTTCAGCCCATGATGAGAATAGTTTAGAGACTGAAGGCTTGGAAGATGGCTTAGTCAGTGAGATGCTCACCACACTAGCATGAGGATGTGAGGCAGGATCTCTAGCACCTAGGTAAAAAGCAAGCATGTAGGTGCACACCTATATTCCCAGTGTAAGCACTTGTCATTCTAGCAATGGAAAGAGGAAGACAGGAGCATCTGTAGAGTTTGGTTGCCCATCCAGTGAGCTCTAGATTGATGGAGAGACCCTGACTCCAAACAATAAGGTGTATATCAATAGAGAAAGACACTCAAAACTGACCTCTGCCCTCAACATACTCTCACATGTGAACATATGTGCATAAACACACAAAGAGCCTGTGAGATGGCTTTGGAGGTAAAGGTACTTGCTGCCCAGCCTTATAGGATGAATTCAATCCCTGGGACTAGTTTTTATCTATGATCTCCATGTAACCTTCATGGCATAGGTGATCCAACCAAACACTCACACATAATTTATCAATATGATAAAGAAGGAGAGGAGAAGGAGGAGGAAGAGGAGAAAACCACAGACTTAGAACTGTCTCCATGTGGACAGGTAGCCTAAACAGGAGTAGAATGCCTAGTAAATAGCACATTCCAAGCAGTAGACTAGATACTCATGGTGAGATTTTAAGTGGCCATTCAAACACCAATAAAGAGTTATATTAGAATGCCCCAACAATACTTTCCCCATACTGATAGGACATCTATCTGTGTTCTGCTAGAAGCTCCAGAAAGGCAAGATTCTTACTGCTTTATTTTCCGCTATGCCTTAGTACCTGAGATAATAGAAAGCTCATGGTAGCAGCTCAATAGCTATCACGTGAGTGGCTACATGATCAGGTAGTGAACATGAAATATATTCATAATGTTAAGCATTTTACGTCATTAACTAGATTTGAAACACTATCATTTGGGGTAGACCTCAGAGTGAAAAAGCAAGGGATGATATTTTGAATAAACGCAAGAACACAGACTACAATCCACCTTTCAGACCAGATTCCCAAATCAGTACGTATCAGTCCAGGGACCGCAAGACACTAGACTCACCTACCAAGTTCAGAGAAGGGGTTTAATGAGGGCTTCCTCCTTAGAGAAGTGGGTGTTGCTTAAAAAAAAAAAAAGAAAAAGAAAGAAATCTGGGCAGAAAAGCTACAGCAGAAAAGAAAACCACAGGAGGAGGGAACTTTGCCTCTGATTGAGACAATCCAATGGAACCCTAGGGGAACCAAGGAATAGCATCAGGTAAAGAGAGCCTGAAGAAGAACCCCTTGATCCTCATGGAGGATCTGCTCAAAAGTGTTCACTGTTGAACACCAGACTTCAGATACATAACCGAATAGAAGAGATGCCCCCATTTCCATCTCTTCTTGCATCATACGACTGGCGCTTTTAATTAGCTAAACTTGCCTGGGCACCCAAAAGGATGAGAGCAAGGTGTTCACCCTTAGGAACAAAACAGAGTCCTGGGAAACCAGGGATGGGTGGATAGTGCATTCAGCACATAATGATTGCCGTCATGTGAGTTTATTTTGTCCCCCTTGTATTATAATTATACCAAGAAACACAATAGTTAACAAAAATGTGAAGACAAGATCCTAATGAGAAGCCAAAGAGCCACCTTTTAACACCACCTCACCAAAGACTAATAGTTATATATGGCCTCCCTTCCCCTTCTCTCTCCTCTTCTTTCTTATATCTGCAAAGGGATTTGATGGGTTTTATTCAAGAGGAACCACAATAAATTTGGCTACACTTGTTTTGAGACCTAATTAAAGCCGACCTGTCTTGGAACAGAGAGAAGGGTTCTCTCTTCTTCCCTTTGTTCTGTTTCTATAAACAAGTTACTTCATGTGCCTCTGTGGGAACTGGGATCAGGCAAGCACCAGGGCTCCCAGAAACTTTCAGCAAGTTTGATTCCCTCAGCTAGGATCCCAAGTCGTTAAATAAAACATGAAAGATGAGCCAGCTGGGTTTATTCTGTGAGATCTCAATGGGAAGTATGGGGGAAGGCAGCCTAACCGAGCTGGATTTGACTGTTCAGAGTACATCTCTCCTCTTTTAATATCAACTGAAGGACAGTTTGAGAGCATGGGGGAGAGATGAGCTAGAAGAACAGAGTGGATGAATTTAGGCACGATTGTTTTCATCCACAGTGCCCCTCACAGCAGGCCGTCCAACATTCATCACACATGTCTTTATGTGTTTGAGGCTTGTCTCATCCTGCTTGACAAAAGCTCTGAGAAGGGGAAATCGGTGTCCAGGATCAGCCTTCACTGTGGCTTCTGGGACTTAGTGGCTGCCTCTAAGTGAAGGCAAGTCAGCGGTGAGGCTATTGAAGCCGAGAGGAAGGGTCGTCGGGTTGTTGCTATGTATATTGCTCTGCTCTTTGGATGGCAAAGATCAGTTCACCATGGCAACACAAGGGGAATTTAGATTGTTGCAATCACATGCTCGAATCTGTGGTCTGTGTTGCTGCCTTTAGTTTAAACAAAATCCCACAAAGAATGGCATCATCTCTAATCTCTCAGGAATAAGTGCTGTTTTCCATGAGTATATGTTGCCTTCTGCCTGGTACACTCTCTGCCTGCATGAGATGATCCCCATGGTCAACATGTATGTTCCATCCATCCTCTCCAGTCCTAAAGATTATACTGTGTCCTCTAGGATGAAATCATTTGCTCACAGGCTATGCATCATAGAGGTCATCACCCCTATGTTGTTTTTAGTCTGGGGGGTACAGAAAGAAAATTTATAAAGATACCCCCCTGAAGTGATTCCTGGAGGTGATGTGAGTGAGGTAAAAAGTCTGAATGGGATCCTGCACTGATTTAAACTTGTCCCAAGCATATCCATGTCTCCCTGCAAACTTCCACCCTTACCTCTGTTATTTTGATAACTGCTTCCAAAGCCACCATCACTGGGGCTTTGCAACAGCTGGAAACAACTGGCCACAAGTCTTCTTCTCACCCTACTGTTCCCAGGGGTTGTCAAGGATGGGGGATGCTAACAAACAGGGGTTGCTTCCTCTGAAACTGTAGGGCTTCTTTTTTATTAGCATTTTGGAAATACAACTGTGGGGTTTCAGCAGCGCACCCCAGCCCCTCCTCAAGTTCAAGTACATTGTGGCAGAGTTTGCAAAAGTATAGATTGTGTGGAATGCCTCTGGCTATGAACAGATTTGATGTGTGTTATCTCCTAGGGGAGAAAATGTGTCTAAAAGCCAACTACATTCTCCAGGGATAATTCTTCCATTGTGCTTTGTACAAAAAGTCCTCCTGGGTGTCCTTAAAGATGGGACTGATAGATGGTTGAAAGCAAGAAGCTATTTGTAACATATTTGCTTTCTTGCTATCTAAAAACTGCTCAGTTCAGAAATAACTAAGACTTGATTTCATTGTTGAGGAGAATAAAAGTCAATGTCCTAACAAAAGGAGAGTGCAGCATCGAGCTAAGGCTTGTTCTCAGCACAGGGACATGGACAGGATGAAGAAAGCCTGCAACAGAGCAAGACTTCAGATTGCAGAGATGAGTGGACCACCTCATCCCTGTGTGGCTGACCGTGGTAGGACTATGAGAGAGAAGTTAAATCCTAAATCGATTGGGAGAGGGAACTATGAAAACCAGTATTTAGGGGGGAAATGTAGATGCTCTGCATATGTTTGTTTAAATCCTAAATCAATTGGGAGAGGGAACTTTGGAAACCAGTATTTAGGGGGGAAATGTAGATGCTATGTATATGTTTGCTTTGATTCTTCTTTTTTGTTTGGTTTTGGTTTTGGTTTTCAAGTCAGAGTTTCTCTGTGCAGCCCTGGATGTTCTGGAACTCACCCTGTAGAACAGGCTGGTCTTGAACTCAGAGATCTGTCTGCTGCATCTGCCTCCTGAGTGCTAGGATTAAAGGTATATGCCACCATTGCCTGGCTGTTTAGCTGTTTGCTTGGATTCTTATGTTCATTCTTCAATTCTTATATTTAGTGCAGTGGGGGTGGGGTGGGCGGAGAAACTAGGCTTTTCCATTGATTGCCATGAGTAGCTAGTGCGAGTGACTTGGTTTTTCTTGGTGGAGTTAGTACACTGGTGCAAACGAGAAAGACTTCTGTTCCTCCGATAGTCAAATGATTCCCATCTACCTTAAACTGCTGTGTCTTCTGCATATACTTTCTAAATTGGTAGAAACAAAGTCAGATGCCATTGAAATCATTTCACTTTGCAAATAGACATTTGGAAAGGAAATTGCCAGGTCAGCCTCTTTGAACAAGTATATTGTTAAATACCCATGTAACCAACATTACGCAGATTAGTAGCTGGTTACATTTTCTGGTCTTAGAATGTAGGCAGAGTGTGTGTAGAGTTTTAATATGCATCTCCAGTGCAGAAGATGTTAGTTCATTACCATTCATGTTCAGGAGAAAGTTGCTGTGTCTTTCAAAGGGACTCTTAGCAGATGTGGGATGTTTGAGACATGCCATTGACTTTGGTGTTTCTTTCCCATCCCCCTTTGCCTGCAATGTACTTAAACGTAATAATATCTGCTTTGCCTCTGTGCGAAAGAAAAAGTTATAATAGACTAAACATTAATTGGGAATGTTTTGTGAAAACCTGTGCATCAGAAAAAGTCGGCTTGTAGGGCATCTTAGCAAGTAGGAGAAGATGGTGGTGTCTAAAACTAACCGGAAAGCCTCTCCAGCATTCAGCTTCTATGCTTTATGTAGAAACTATGACATACACTTTTAAACATCTTCTGAAACTTCTAGCACTTTTATATCTGAAACTATGATGCAACTTTCTAAATTTGTCTGATCCTGTATGATTTGAGGCCAAATCCTTTCGTGAGTCCCCCAACACAGGCCTTTCCTTTCCTGCCATCTCTGGGGCATCCATTGTCTAGCTTCTCCATGCTGCTGGCTGCCTTCAGCATTTGTAGCCAGCCTTGAAACCCCTGCGGCTGTGCTGCCCACATTCTTCCTCACTCTCTTCCAACACAAGTAGACAAAACTTTCCTAGTCTCTTTCCTAGCATCCCAGGATGGTTCCTAGATGAATGCACAAGCTAATTCTTGGCATGGGAGGGGGGAATGACCCTGAGTCATCAGGGCCCTTCCAAGGGGGTGTTATAGTTTTCACTCATGACTTTCAGCTATACCAAAAACGTTTTGATGTATTCCTTTTTTTAAAAAATGTATGTGTCTATGTGTGTTTTCCTGTATGGGTTCATATGTATGTGGATGCCAGTGAACCACGCTGAGTGTCATTTCCAAGGCACCTTTCACCATTTGCTTGGCCTGAAACTTCACCAATAAGGCCTGAGGTAGCTGGCCAGTGAGGCTGTCTCCTCCTCCCACCCATCATCACATGTGTGTCATCTCCTCTGACTTTTTTCATGGGTTCTGGGGACTGAACTCAGCCCTCATGCTTGCAAACACTTAACAGATAGAGTAAGTATCTAACACAGGTTATGCACCCCTCATCTGAAAACCTGACAGTGAAATCAGAAAACCACAAGAGCCAAAAACATTTGGAGCACTGACATGAAGTCATGAATGGAAAATTCTAGATCACAGAACTTCATTTCATGCATAAAAGTATGGCAGATGTTGTCTAAAATTAATTTCAATCTATGTACACAGGTGTATATGCTATGTAAATGAATGTATGCTTGGACTTGTGTCCCATGCCCAAGGTAGACAGATTATGTATATACAGATATTTCAAAATCCAAAAAATTCGGAAACCCTACTGATCCTAAGCAAATTAGGCAAGAGATATTCAGCCTGTGAGGGGATTCTAGGCTGTAACAGACTCTAGGGAGGGTTTTTTTGTTTTGTTTTTTCTGGCGATGACTTTCTCACTCTGCTGAGTTTCAGACCACCTGTTGACCTGCATTTTCCTTTCTGGCTAGCTTACGTTCTGGTTGCTATAGATACGTCCAGGTATGTGATGCTATTCTGAGCCTCAGTTCCCCATTCCAGATGACAAAGTAGAAAAAGTCCCCTTCTCCTGATTGTATAACCAGTGCTATTAGAGAATTTAAAAGAGTTGCTGTGCAGCAGCATATCTTTATCCACTAGGGAGGACACATGTGTTTTTACATGTGACTAATCTCACTGTGTATGGAGAGTAAGTTCGCTGAGTAAAAACTGTCTTTTTACCTGATGTCAATGTTGGCAAGTGACTTGGGCAGCCAGTACTGTCAAGGACAACAGCCCTGGTGCCATCAGTGTTTCGGGGACCCTTTCCTGCTATATGCACAGGAGGTGGAAAATAGCAATTTCCTTCCAAGAGCTGTTACAGGTCTGGTTGACTGGTGTGTGACTGTGAGCTGGGAAGGGCTGGAATGCAATGCTTTTGTACAGTTTGAGTGGAGCCCAGCTGGACTATAAGAAAACAGGAGGTGGGGAGCTGTCCCTGGCTTTAAGATATGCTTTTTTCCCCTCCCCCTTTTTGCTCCTTCCTGATGGTAATCGCCCTTCAGTTCTATATGCTGTGCATTTGTTAATTCATTTTGCAAAAATTGCGGTATGGAATAAATACAAAGACACAAAATGTGTGTGTGTGTTCTGGTCTGGAGAAAAAAGTCTTCTAATTTAAGGACTCAGATTTAAATTAGTTTAAGGGTTTTGTTGTTGTTGTTTGCAGGCATGATGTAGTTGGTTTGGGTTACTTGCAAGAGTTATATGAGAGGTCTTTGTACAAGTTGGTAATCTTCAGTAAGCAGGAATCATCTATAACCTAGCTCATGACTATCCCATAGGAGCAGCCTGGTCTATACTATCACTTCAGATCTGTCCTTCAGGGTCATTGCTTGTCCAGTGGGTAAATGTAGCAAACTGCCTACCAGCTACACACAGAGCAGCTAGTCTGTAGTGTTTCCTTCATAGAGCATCTCTCAGAAATAGTAAAAGGAAAAAAAAAGTCAGCAGTGTGTTTGGGGAGGGGAGGATCTAAAGGCAGAAACATTTTATTAGAAGATAAAAGTAGTTAATTTGATATCTGAGAATTTGCACAGAATACATATGAGCCAATAAGCACCTATGTATATTTGAATTCATCTAGGAGTTAAAAATCTACAGTATGGGAAGGTTGCCTACCTCCCTGGGCTGTGATAGTTCATGGTTTAGAGAGAAGAGAGAAAATGATTGGATAGAGACTGCAATGCCTACTATGAGCATAATAAGTAACTGTTTGACTAGTAGGCCCTGTGGTGGGTAGGGTAGCTGTGGAGACTTAGAAGGAAACTTGTAATATAGAGGAGGAACATCTCTAAGTGGAAAGGAGGGTGTGTCTAGGGACTGCTGTGGGATGCTGGTGAGACAGAGAGGTCAGCATGGTGGACAGAAGGAAAGGTAAGGCTGTTTTCACAGCCCAGGGGATGGAGAAGGGAGGCTTCCTCCCCTAAAATCTTCTAGAACCCTGGATTAATGATCTCCATTAATCTGGTGAATGTGAGAGAATAATCAGCAACAGCGTCTTCCACATTTCCATTGCTGTGGGAAACACCAAAGGAAGACGCCTGCATGTCCTCAGACTCATTCAAAGCAAATAGGCATTAAGACAAATTATCTTATTATGCTGTTAGCTTCAAATCACCTAATAGGCATGATCGAAATTGCTGTATTAAAGATGATCTGCAAATGCTATTTTTCATAACCACAGTTAAAGGCTTTCAGTGGAATGTGCATTAAAAAGTATTTGATTCTTTTAGATCATTGAATTTAGGGCAGTTACAGATGAGAAGAATTCAGTCTTGGATATAAATATATAAATATAAACCTCTATCGAAACTGTCTCAAGACAAATATAACATTTTGTTTTATTTTATTGTAGTGTATATGTGTGTGCTTGTCTGTGAGATATGGCATTTTTGAAGACACGTAGCCTTAGGGAAATTTAAAATCTCAAATAATTTGAAGTGTAATTTACTAAATGTAGGAATTAAATCATTTTGTATTTATTTCTTAGTCTTTATAGGTATAAGACTTAACTGTTTTCCAAAGAAATGCCTGCACATTTTGATATTAGACATTTGCCCACAGACAAAAATTTTTTAACTCTTGCTTAAAATCTTACACAAATATATTCCTGTATAACTCTGCTGACTGAAATGAGCGGTGTCTAACAGACAGCCTGAGGCTACCCAGGGTTAGTCAGCCCTGGACACCCTGTAAAAGTTTCGTTAAAGTTGTGTGACCTCACTTTCACACAAGCTTGTAAACCAGGAAGTGAACTTGAACATATCTGACTTTCAAAGCTCTAGTTCGTTTTAATGTGGGACTTGCGGGGAACCCTGTGGCCCGAGCTAGAAGGTAAAAGCCAAACAGCTTTCAGACTACGGGCTGTATTTGATGCACACAAAGGGATAGAAGCAGGAGGGTGTCGCTCAGCGAAGTGTGGGTTTTTCGACTTACCCACAGTGGTGCCTATTGTCCTATTTCTCAATTGAGTGATGTCATGTTTCATTTAAGGCCCTCGGTGATGCTGAAGTCTGTGGTCTATGCGCGAGGGGGGAGAAAAAGCAGCCAGAAAGTTGCAAATCAGGTTTTTGGAAAGCCTTTGTGTGTTGGGTTTGAGAGATAAAAGCTGACTCATGCAATATTTCAGTGGGAGACACTGCACAGACTAGTAACGCTTCTTGTTTTACCTGACTGAGTGCCCAGTGCGGCCACTGCACCAGCTGAAGACAGAAGGCATGTTCAGCCTCGGTGGAGAACAGGTAGGTGCTGGTAGAAATGTTCCCAGACTACTGATGCCAAAACCAGCTTACTCCTTCCTTCTCCAAGCCGCTGAAGCGGCAGCAGCAACAGAAATGGGAGAAACCCTTCCAGGGAGCTTTCTTTACAAGGACAGAAGCTCGGCTGGATGCAGCACACATGTCTCACCGCAAACGCCATGCTGTTCAATTATCTGACAATGAAATTCATCCAGATTACCGCCACCTCTAACTCCTTGCATCTGAGCTGCAGTCCGTATTAACTGGCTTTTGTCTTGTTTGGGTTTCCGGCGCCTTTGATCTTTCTTTAAATAGTTTGAAATAACTAGAGCGCTCGTGTTTGGGGCTCTGGAGAGAAATTTCCAAGTGTGCATTGAACGCCCCACACTTTAATTTCTTTTCTTATTAAGGTTCTGGCGGGCCAAGCTGGGGGTGGAGGGTGGCAAAATGAAGGCTTGCAGGCTTCAGGCTTCGCAGCCACAGCGCTACAACTGCGTTCCCTGAGTCTCGTGGCAACCAAGGTGGACTAGGGGAAGGAAGTTTGCATTTGAGTGTTTTATTGGTAGAAAGTACTTTTGTTAAGACTTGACTGGGATGGAGAGAAGCTTGACTGTATTCGATGTTATTGTCTACTGGAATCTAACTTTTTATTGTCTTATTTTGGGATGTTGACATTTTTAAGGGTATGTAGACTTTATCATATATTGTATATGAAAATCAAATTGTTTTCATTTAAAATGTTTAGATATTTGATACAGTTGGGGGTGTGGTTTTAATTTTCTTAAGTAATTTGGACAGATTTTAAAAGTTACATCATTATTGAAGAAGAAAGATATATTTAGATAAATAAAGGAAAGAAAAAATTCATTTCTACTTGGGAGAAATTATGCTAATATTTACAATTGTAGCACTAAGTTAGAATCAAAACACTGAGATTACATTGTTCACATTTATTAAGGCATTCATCTTTCCTTGGCCATATATTTTTGAATATATAGTCTCCTCTTGAAGGACCCAGGAGAGTCTGACATTTAATCATTTAACATTGTGCCTTCCAGAGGATTTATTTATTCTGACCTCTATTGTTAGGCATTTCAATATTCCTTCCTCTTTTTTCATGAAGAAAGTGTTTAATGTGCCTTGGGGAGGGATTTATTTACTCCAAATGCTGCGGCTGGCCCCTTGGAATGTTCTTCTTTTCTGCTTTTGCTTTGAGAAAATGTTTTGCTTTGTGCCTCAACTGTGTGGTGATACTTGGGGACAGAAGTGTGTTCTATACAGATGAAGCTCGTGTGTGTGTGTGTGTGTGTGTGTGTGTGTGTGTCGTTCACTTACTGCTTGAGTCCAATAGTTTCATGCTAACAGGAAAGTGCATGTCAAAGTAAATCTGCAGCTGGTTATTTTTTAATTTAAATTAAAAATAGAGGTTGGTGATTTGTTTTGTTTGCCTATGGCAAAATCAGTGATAAACTTTACTGGCTAAAACATGGCATTAATCCTTATAGGACATTGTTGGCATGGAGTTGGTGCTTGTGCCTGACTGCAGTTAGAAATGGGCAGTGTGGGTGTTAGCTAGCGACCTGCTAGTTAGTTACTTTAGGGTTGGAGGCACATGCAGGAGGATTTACAGGGCCTGGGAAGCCATCTGGTCCAGCTACTTCCCTTTCAGGAGATGAAACCAGTGGTCAATTAAAATGACATTGAACCAGAACAATCCCACACATGCTCAGACTGGAAGAAAATAGCATGTCATAATCTAACTACTGCTCTACGTTTTATACATATAGTGAAAGATAGATGCATACACAGATGTACACACACACACCACAATGTAGGCCTGTTGGGTACAGATACCAAGTATTCTAGATAAGTAGCTAGGCTCTGTTTTTTTATTTTCTCATCTCTAAGCTTCTTCCTGTCCTAATAGCTTTATCAAATTCTGCTGACTACAATGAATGATGGAATAGAATTCACCAACTATATAGTCTCCATTTTATGGCTCAACTATGAGCACTGTGTACCTAACCTCTTGGTCTAGTTTTTATTTTCTTTTTATAGCATCTTTTAAACAAGATAAAACACATGAGCTTCAAGGATTTTGATGAAAGAGGTTAAGAACAATTTTGATGTAGATTTGTATTATGAAAGGCGGATCTGCTTGGCTAATGTTGCTGCAAGCCCGATCACCCTCAAACCTCAGGAGTTAGAAACAGAGATAATCAAGTATAACCTCTCAGGGTTCCTATGATCTGGGAATTCTGGAAACACTCTGCCAAGTCGTTCTGACTTGGCTTCTGTCAGATTGTCATGTTGCCTGGCATGGCATGGATGCCTGAGCTGAAGGCTTCTCACTCCAGCAGCTGGGGCTGGAACAGCAAGGGCTTTGAGCCCTTGAGCATCACTGAGCTTCTCAGCGTGTCTCACTGCTTACTGTCCCTAGCATGGCAGCTCCAGGCAGTAAGACTTGTTCCATGTCAAGTATTTTCCTTTTAATGTTATTGTGGGTTAGTGTTTTACATCTAAGTTTTGTTTTATTTACTTTGGGTTGTGTGTGTGTGTGTGTGTGTGTGTGTGTGTTAGTATATATGAAGGGCCTTTTTTTCATTTCCTACATGTAGATAAAAAATATGCTATGTAATGCATGTGTACACACACACATACACACATACACGTTCACACTTGAGACAATATGAATGAGTCTGCAAAGATTGTGTGAAGGGAAATAAAGCAGACACAAAAGGACAAATAATACAAGATACCAGTCACATGAGAAATCCAAAATAATCAAACTCACCGAAGAAAAGGGTAGAAGGTAGTTACCAGGGGCTTAGGAAAGAGAAATGCTTCATGGAAATACTTAAATGTCCAGCTTCTCAGTTATGCAAGATGGATAAGAACACCATGGGCCTATAGTTAATTACACCATATTTATGCTTCAAAATTTGTCAAAAGAGTAGATTTATTTTTAAAGAACAGGGAGTTTATTAGGGTCACAATGCTAGGTCATAATTATGGAGAAGTTGGGGTGGCAGGAACTTGGTATTATAAAAAATGATAGTGAAGAAGGCATGAAGGTATTTTGGTAATGATTCTTCCAAGGATCTAAGTGGAATACTGGATGCCAAGAATAGCAGTGAACAGAAATTGATGTCTTGATCCCTCCTCTACCGCCATGGTGGGAAGGGTCTCCTTGGGTATTGTAGGCTGGGGAACCCTAAAGTCCCCACCTTGTGTATGTAAACCAGGTGACATGAAATCAGGGAAGCTGTGTATTAAAGCTAGCTCAAGGCAAGTTAGAGCCAGCAAGTAGTACTCTTGGTTCTGATGGTGACATTCCCAAAGAAAGGAATTAAAAACAGGAGTTTAAAGAACAAATACAAAGAAGCCAAGGAATGGGATTGTTCCCCTACAAAGACTCTTTGGGAGTAAAATGTGTGAAAGCCTGTCTTCTTACTGACAATAGTACACAGAAGATATGATATGGCTAGCCAGCACTTCTAGTTATCAGAATCAGCAAGCCTCCAAGACCTTTGCAAGTACTTCTATGTCAACTACCTTCAGGCTCCCCAAACTGAGTCTAGCCATGACCTCCTTGTGGGTAGAACTGGCTACTTTCACAGTACTAATGGTCAAAAGATCTCCAGCATATGAAGAGAATCATATTCTAGGATGGAAAGAAGAATCGTATACAAATGTTTATCTTTCACTCAACGTGGAATTAAAAGGCTTCTGGCTGAGTTTTCTATCTAGTTCAGCTTGTCATGGAAAATCAGTGACCTTATTCTCATTCCATTTTTTGGAAGACAATTCTCTCTCCCTCTCTTTTTTTTATGTTAAAAAATATTTTGCATGCATGAATACAATTTTTTAAAAAAGGAAGTTTCACACACCGTCCCATTTACTCTTATTAACAACAGATAATCAGGTAAATTTAAATCTTTTGATCATTATGATTTTAAATTTTGTCTATGTGTGTGTCTGTGGAGTGTTATGTGTATATATATGCCGGTGCCCATAGTGGCCAGAAAGGGTGTGAGATTCCCAGAGCTGAAATTATAAGTGGTTGTGAGCTAGCCAGTGAGGGTGCTGGGGCCCTCTGATCTTAATGATCAGATGAGGGTCATCATCTCTCCAGCCCTAAATTCACAGATTAATGTAATTATCTAAGTAATCTTAATATAAGCTTTATTTAATAAAAATGTGGACAAGCTTTAACAGAGGATTTAGAGTTTGCTAGTAGTGGCATTTAAAAAGACCAAAACAAAACTGGTAAAAATTTTAATAAGATATTATAATTATCTCACTATTCTAAGATGCTATTTCTACAGATAATTAACATGAAATTATTAATAAAGTATTTGATCATTTTGTCTCATTTTAATTTAAATCCAACATGTATTCTACATATACTGCCCATTTTGATTCTGAACTATCTCCAGTACCCAGTGGTCCCACATGTGTTGAGCAGCACAATCTTTTTTTTTTTTTTTTGACTTAACTTGTTTTTTTTTTTCCTTCTTTATTTTGTATTTATCAAAAAAACAGCAAAAATAATTTAAAATGCGGAAGAGTTAACAATAACTATACAGAGGATAAGAATCATAAGCATGGCTTATCAAGGG
>PVIH01001429.1:134150-236293 GCA_004025045.1 Sigmodon hispidus
AACTCCCCATCCCCTCCCTGGGCAGGGAGCAGACAGTCCTATGGTCCCACTGACCCAATAATGCTTGGATCAGTCTTCACTCCTGGCCAAATCCAGTTTTGTCCCCCCTCCCTCAAGAGTGAGTCAGGTGTTCCTATAGTTGGACTGGGGTTTGAAGGGTCAGTCCAGGGTGTTTCTGATCCCAAGCTGTTCAGTGGTTATGGTTTGCTGCTTGGGCATGTTTGGCTTTTTTTCTTGTTTGTTTGTTTAGAGACCACTAGTGAGTGAGTACATCCCCTGCTTATCTCTCTGAGTTTGTGATACTTCGCTCAGGAGGATATTCTCCAAATCCATCCATTTGCCTGTAAATTTTAGGATATCATTTTTTCTTACTGCTGAATAGTATTCCATTGGAGCAGCACAATCTTATAAATATTAATCATTGGATATTTTCACTAGAAAGAGGAGTTCAGACAGTAGAAATCTCCAATTATTTTGAGGGAGGTAAGAGCAAGACTAGACAGTTTTTATGAGGCATGTTGTCTTATATGAGAAAACTATAATTACTTTCTAAGCCATGAGTCAACATAAAAAAATGTTACTCATTAACAAGGGTAGCCTCACATCACATGCTATTATACGGCCTGATTTTAAATGTCTTGTTTCTGTCTTCAGTAGTTTTCAAAGTAAGTTGACTGACTACTACAGACAGGAAACATCTATACTATTCTGTTTTATCAGGTACCTGACTGGTAGTGACAGAATAGGCTGGTCCCAGTGGCTTCAGGGGCTTCAATGGCCTGCTATAGGGGGAGCATCCTTAGACCAGTGTCCTAAGACCAGTATCCTTAGACCAATGGCCTGGCATCCTTAGACCAGCGCCCACTCATGTTTCTGTTAAGAGCTTTCCAGAAGGGGTCATCTATACACCTCATTCCCTGTCATATTCCATTTTTGCCTATCTTTGAAAATTACTCCAAAGGTGTTCCCATCTGTAGCAACAAATTCTTCTTCCTTAATCTCTCAGTCTTTGAGTAAAAGAAAATAGAGAAAAGAAGTGGTGAGGAAGGAATAGGTTTCTCTGCAGTCACACATCTTGTTAATATAGTGCTAAGTGTCCCTTAATGATGTTAAAGACTATTTCCTAGACCAGAGTGAAGACTGATTCTTGCCTAGCTAGGAAGTGGGGACTTGCCCTGGAAACCAGCCCGTCTCCCTTTGAGAGGTCAATTGTTTGACCTAGACCTTTCCAGATGTTCTGGCCTTGGATGGGGAATATATCCAATCTACATTGATCCTAACCTTGTTGCACATTTGAGATCTTAAAGGACCCTTATTTCCCAAGAGAGTAACCATTCCGTATAAAGATCAAAATCAGGGTCACAATTATGGTGGATGCCATCAAAAGAAACCTTAGTGTATCTGCTATTTGTAAGTATTCAGCTCTCTCTCTCTCTCTCTCTCTCTCTCTCTCTCTCTCTCTCTCTCTCTGTGTGTGTGTGTGTGTGTGTGTGTGTGTGTGTGTGTGTCTTCATCTGCATAGGCCAGGCTAGGTGGCCTGCAAGCTTGCAATGGATTCTTGCCTTCCATGTTGACATAGGAGCTTCAGGGATACAGACACACACTACTTTGTCAAGCTTTGTGTGGTTTCAGTGGTTCGAACTCTGAACCTCACACTTACAGTGTTTATACCCTTGGAGCTATCTCCTCAGCCTATCACATTCTAGATTTCTTTAACAGCAGTTCTGAATTTTGCCAAGTGTGTCTGAATGTATGGCCACTTCTTGGATCTTTGCCACACTCAAGTTGGATCAAGCTTTTTAGGTCAAGTGCATTTTAACTACAAACCAATCCATGTTTTATAGGCTATAAAGTTGTTATAGAGCAAAGCGGAAAGCACATTTCAAAAGCTCTAAAAATCCATAGCAAACTCATACCATGTGGTGGCAATCTTTCTCAGTGTGCTCCTTTGTATTTCTTACTACTCCTTGTTGCCAACAAAGGTGAGGGCCTTCATGTGAGAGTTACAGTTCTTACTCTTGTTTCCTAGATTGGCACTGATATTTTCTGTGCATATAGCCTAGGAAAAGAATGGGGATCTGAAGGACTTTCAGTCTAAAAAATATTGGTACCAGCTGTTTGATGTTTATTATAAAGTCAACAAGTTTACATTTCTACCAAAAATGATCATAGGTGGTGGTGGCGGCTCACGCCTTTAACCCCAGTGCTCAGGAGGCAGATGCAAGTAGATCTCTGAGTTCAAGGCCAGCCTGGTCTACAGAGTGAGTTCTAGGACAGCCAGTGCTACACAGGGAAACTTGGTTGGGGGTGGGGGGGCATGGATATATATTCTTAATACATCTGTCATATTATAACCTTTCCAGCATAATCACCACCACCTCCCTGCTTCAAACAAAACCCCTAAATGTGGATTTTGGTAGTAAAGTGACCTGCCAAGATGAAGCCAATTTTGTTAGTAATCAAATCCCTATCATAAGGTACAATCTCATCATTATGAGGGAGAAATACTGATCTTGGCTTGACAGCTGAAAAGATCTGGATTCTTGCATATTTCATAAGAATAACTTTGGAGAGTTTAAGTTCGGATACGAATAGCCTTTTTGAACCCAGGATAATTTTCCTCTACCACATATATTGTCACCTCTCCACTTGGCAGATGGTCTTACCTTGTGCTTTCTCATAAATGCTAACAGCCCAGCTGTGCTTAATTTTTCTCATCATTTAGTTCCTAATTTAAAATGGTTTTATGACTTGGTGTGTGGACGGCTGGAGTTATTCCAGGAGTCTATGAATGCTGTGACTTAATAAACACTACAAAAGCTGTGCTTGTCAGTCTGAGGCAGGTATGTCTCTTATGACATAAATTTGTTTGTTTGTTGAGAGAGAAGGAGAATATATAGGTGAAATGGCTTTATAGAAAGAAGTGACATACCACATAAGCACTTGGAAGGCATCCTCTGGGCCAGCTGGAAATGTGGGACAGGTCACAGGAGTCCGCTCTCTCCCTCTCTTGTGACCCTGGGGATCAAAGTCAGGCAGCCAACCTGTGTGTGAAGTGTCTTTACCAGCTGAACCTTCCTGCAGGCCTGGCCTGCCAGCTTTTCAGAAGGGCTTCAGGCAAAGACTAATGTGAAAGGTCAGTTTGAGGTAGGATGTGGATCTTATTATTTCAGCTTAGTTTTAGTGCCCCACTATTAAGAAAAAAAAGAACCCATGTAGCTATATATTGAGTGCTGTGTGAGAATGAATCGTACGTCAGTCAGTATCACTTAAACCGAGTCTCCATGCTCCAGGCCCCTTGTTTAAAAATGATAGAATTATGGAAGACTTAAAATCTAAAACAGACTTTCTCAGGATGCTGCAAGAATCAACCTCCTTTCTCAGCACATAAAAAACATTGTGGTGTTGATTAAAGTTGCCCGTTCTTTGTGCCCTCACCGCTGAGCTTTTAAGTTCGAAAATCTGCATGTGTGAGTCAGGGCAGGTGATCACATTTAGAAATAACACCCAATGGGATGTCCTACTTCTCACCATTTAGGGTTTCCTGGCTCATTCTGTGAAGTTGTAGAGTCAAGGTCAGGAGGCCTAGGGCAGAGCCTGAGAATGCATTTCCAGCTGATTCAAAGGGTGCTGGAGGGGCTCCTTCTCAACCATCTCAGTCTGCCTTTCTGAGCTAACTTGCGGCCTCTTGTTAATGATGCTCTGCACCTGAAGTGGGTTTTGAATCCCTTTTCTCCTTCTGCTCACAAGATGCTCACTGACCTTCTGTCTTTTCTGTTTTTCTGCATTGGAAACAGATGGGCATCACCGGTTGCAACTGGAAGTGCAATCAGCTGTAACTCAAGTTCCTGATCCAAGAACCACAGCTGAATCTTCCCTGTCCCCAGAACCAAAGACCATGGAGCTTTCTGACAGTGACCGACCCATCAGCTTTGGCTCCACCTCATCCTCAGCCTCCTCCAGGGACAGCCATGGTTCCTTTGGCAGCAGAATGACTTTGGTTTCCAATAGCCACTTGGGCCTATTTCACCAGGATAAAGAAGCGGGGGCTGTAAAGCTGGAGCTGATTCCAGCACAGCCATTCTCCAGCAGCGAGCTGCAGAGAGACAACCCTTCCGGGCCACAAAACATGGATGGGGTAAGCGAGAGGCAGCCCAGAGCACCATGGAGAGTGGACACAAATGGAACACCACAGACTACTGCAGACTCGGATACCAGCCCCAAGCTCCCCTATGTGGATAGAGTGGTCCAGGAAATCTTGGAGACTGAGAGGACCTATGTGCAAGATCTGAAAAGCATTGTGGAGGTAAGGCATACTCTAAAGACTTTTAAGTTTACCAAACAGGAGAAATAGGATTGCAAAATATAGAAGAAAGCAAAGACTTTGTTTGGTGGGGTTATGTTTTTGATGATGCAGGAGAATGCTAAAACAAAGTCTTAACTTAGAGAAACCTAATACTGTCACTTGGTCAGTGGAGTAGTTAATAGTTGCATAACAAATCAACTGTGTCTTGAGGCAATGCTGATGATACTGTGCACATGATCAAACAGCATACTGTTCTGCCAAATTCCATACCAGGGGTCTTAGGGTACCTCTCAGCTAGTGGAGCAGATGATAACGAGGGTGAAGAGTACCCCAAGCTTTTTGGTGTATAGATGCTATATGTGTCTGAACTCAATTGCAACTCTCTGTGTATGTCTAAAAATTTCTGAAACTACTGATACCTGGATCCTTCTCCCCACCCACAGAGACTCTGAGTTCTGTGTCCTGGAATGTGGGGGCCTGTGGGGTGGAATTGACAAAGACCCCAGCTGACTCTATGCGTTACCCTAGAACCATTGTTCTCGCTGAGGGGGGTGGGGGCCTGTCTATGGTTTAGTGTTTGGGGGAGGAAATAAATGAGGGAGGGAAAGAAAAATTCTGGGGCTTGTCTTATTTTTCTTTTATATTCACTTTTAAAATGAACAAATTTTTGCATGTCTTGCATAAATTATTACCATATTAGTTAATTGTATAAATTATTCAGTGGGAACTTAGGTCAGCTTACGAGCCAGAATTTTTAGATTAATAATTGAAAATTCAGTTATTAATTTGGTTGTGAGTTTTTGATCAGTTTCCAGGGGCAAAGATTAAGTAGAACTCAGATATTAACTTCTTCTTAAGAATATTAGTCCTTCTAGGGTAAATCTATGTATTACAAAGTTTTTCATTTTGCTGCCTCATGATGTACCAAATACCTTCTTTTTTTTTTTTTAATAACTAAAGCTTATATTTTTTTTCCTCCCTGGCCTTGAACTCTGGTTCTGAACTGCCTACCTCAGTCTCCCAAGCTCTGGGATTTACAGGCATGTGCTGCCATGCTAGCTGCTGTTTCCAGCTTTCATTTGAAAATGTGTTCCAAAATAATATCATGGAATATTTGCTTCCGAGCACACTCTCCACCAAGTGCACACATGCTTGCAGCTTTAGAAAAAGACATTGGAAAAGCCTGATCAGTGTTGAGTTCCACAGATGACAAAACCAGACACTGTATTCTAAAAACGGTTATGACATCACTCCCAGTAAAAATAGAAAGCTAACTGATGTTCAACCAAAACAATATGTGGTACCAAATGGCCTAATGTGACTCAATTTCTAACTTCCAACCATGATGTCATTTGTTCTTCAGAAGCGATAACAGTGAAATGGCCAACAATTTTGCAACCTCTCAGGAAATTTAGCATTGTTAAAGTTGTTATTGGTTTCTTATTGTTTTCATAGTGACTTTTCCACCTAGTCAAAATTCATCTACCAACAGAGAAACCTTGAGTGACACAACTGTTAATCCATGAAGACTCTCAGTTTTGTTCTCTGTGGTCAAGGATGCTTGATAAAATTTGGTTGAGAAGAAATAAGATATGTAGGAGTGAAACCAGGAAGGGAGAGGTGTTTCTCCTTAAGTTTGACCCCATCAGTACCGTTTGAAGCCATCCAAGTGTTCCTGCTTTGCCTCCGTGCAGATGCGCTAACCTTCTCTACACAGAGGTTGGTGAGCTTTTCTACACAGGGCGAGACAAGAAAGAGACTCAGCTTTCTGAGCCCAACTTATGCTCTTGCCTCACTTTCCTCTGCTATCTGTAGCATTTCCAATTGAATGAGTTTTCCTGGAAGGCATATATTTTATTTTAGCTATCTACTATATGAGCAGAACCTCCACGGCTCAAGTTAAGGTTTTGCTTTAGGACTGATGAGCAGGGAGATTTCTGTGATACAGACACTAATTTAAGAGATGTCAACAGAATGCAATGTGACCTGTCCCAGCTAGGTGATTTCTAAAAAGAGATTCTTGTAACCTGGGTGGTTCCATATGCTGGTTATATGGACAAAGAAAATGCCTTCTTCCCCATGTGCAAAGACATTGTATTAAGCTAACCCAAAATACATAAGTCATATTTTTCTTCCTCTTACCAGATAGAGATTCAGGAATGATGACATCTACATGTCATTACTGAATTTTAAGCTTTTGGAACATTGACTATTCCTTGCATGTTTGCTCACTCCCTTAATCTCAGACCCCTGTTCCATCTGCTGTAGGGGCTCTATGGGGCTCTGTGGGCTGTGTCTCATCCACTGCTCCTTTCCTTTCAGCTCCTTAGTCGATTTTATCTTTAACATTTGAAAGGAGAAAGTATGATTTTGTTTGTCATCATACCCCAAGGAGCAATGAGGTGGCCCTCCCCATCTTTATATATGTTTCCAATATTTCATCATTCACCAATGAAATAAAGTAATAAACATGAAAACAAGCTGAAAGTAAAATAGCCAGTCATCCACTTTGTGGTGAGTTGGGAATCCATAGCCAGAGGGTCTCTTTCATGTTTAATGGATCTTTGACTGACTGGGCAAGGTAGGATTCTTTTAATCTTTCTAAGTGATCTATAAAGAGCCTTTGAGAGCCCCATGAGATTGGGCCTCAGATAGAGCTCACAGCCTTTTTTACCCTTTTAGTGGATTTTAAAATAGTCCAGAATGTTATATAATGCTGTGCAGTTAAAATTTGTGTCTCCACTACAAATGGCATCTTTGAACTCTGAGGTGACAAATTGGGTCATCTCTGAGGATGTAAAAAGACATGTATATTTAGTGGGGGTGGCTAAAATAAGTATAACATGAATACTTTCCCCCATCATATATCATAGATTTAAATGCATTTTAAGTACCTTTATCTATAAGGTATATATTTCTTTTAAAAAGCTAGGGAGTATTACAACCTTAATGCCCAAAATTTTAAGAGTCAAAATGTTGAAATACTGTTTGTAAGGATCAGTGAGATGGTTCCAACAACCCAAGTTCAATTCCCAAGACCTACATAATGGTTTACATAGAGTGGGCCTACATACAAAATATACTACTTAGTATAAACTAATAGGTTTCATCATGGCATTTTTATACTTATATAATCATCTTTGTTCATATTTGTTCCCCATTAACCTCCCTTGTCCTCTTTCTCCCCACAAATAGTCCCTCTCCTCTAGCTTCACATGTGTGCCTGCTTGTGTGTGGGAGAGAGGCAGATAGGAAGAGGGAAACTGAGTCTGCATATGAAAGAAAATGTGATATTTATCTTTCTGATCTAGCTATTTCACTTAGTGTGATGACTTCCAGTTCAATCCATTTTCCTGAAGATGACATCATTTTATTCTTCTGTGTATATGATGCATTTCCTTTATCCTTCCATCTATGGATGAAAATATGGACTGGTTTCATATCTTGGCTACTGTGAATAACACTGCAGTAAGCCTGAATGATGCAAGTATCTCTAAACAGTCAAAGCATAAAAATATTGTAAGCATTCAGCATTGCTCAGTGGCTGTAACTCAGTGGGTGGAGTCATGAAACCCTGGATTCAAGCAATATCACCACATAAAACCAGATATGGCTGCCAATGCCTGCAATCCTAGCACTTGGGAGGCAGCAGCAAAAAGATTCAAAGTTCAAGATCCTTCTTGGCAACATAGTGAGTTCAATGCCAGCCTGGGACTCATGAGACATTAACAAAAAAAGAAAAGAAATAAAAAAAAAGGAAGGAAGGAAGGGAGGGAGGGAGGGAGGAAGGAAGGAAGGAAGAGAGGGAGGGAGGGAGGGAGGAAGGAAGGAAGGAAGGAAGGAAGGAAGGAAGGAAGGAAGGACAGAATAAAGTAAAATGAAGGCTTTGGCCGATCAAGGGCTCAAGTGTCCGCGTCTACTCATGAAACATTTGTTTACTGAGTGGATAGTGTCAGGACAGGTAAAGAATGATTTCTGTGTATTTTAATGACAAGAGAGTCATGGAAAGCTGTTTTGCCTGGTGCTGTAGCTTAACAAAAGGTCTGTGGTGTCACATTTGTTGAAAGGACAATGGCACTTCTCTCTAGTTTGTACAGAATGAAAGAAGAAAACCAAGGCCAGCCTGGAGAGTTTGTGTGGCAAGCTCTGCCCAGATGCTCTGCTCTAAGCCTTTCGAGGCATCTGTGACTGGGACTAATGGAATCTAAGCTGGCTTTTGTTCTGGGACACACTGCCCTTGAGGACAACAGTGTGTTGTAGAATGTGAAGACAGTTTCTAACAAGGCTCAGCTTCCCCATGATCTTGGGGAAGGCAGAATTGTTGGGTGTAGAAATGGCAGTGTGTGTCTCTACCAGTCAAAGGGCTGTTTGGGAAGTCTTTGGATCAGTCATATACCCTGCACGGCTACCAAAGAAGAAAGGCTATGTGCCGAGCAAGAGGGCTGACCAGAAAAGTCATGACAGATTTCATTATCATTTTCTTTGCTTAGGTCCTCAGTGTATAACTCACCTTGTAACTTAAACATTTATCATGCTGACACTTTTAATGGGGCTCATTTAGATGGAGGCTTTTTAATATTGAGGGGGAAAATGTTTTCCCTCCTAGACTGTAGGACCTGGTAGGGATATTTTTTCAATGAAGGCCTATTCTGTGGGTGGATTTAATAAAGAATTTGCACTGTAGTACTTGGCATAATTTCCTCAGCATTGCTTAAAGTGGTGTCTGAGCTCTTTCATGTGGATGCATCTTTTCATTTTGTCTTCTGAGAACACACATCATAATGAGTACATGGGGTCTTTCTTAAAATCATCCGAGATTTATCCTCCTTTGGAAACAAATCTGATAATTTCCTGCTTGGGTAGAAGATATTTCTTCAGTAGTGTTTTTCATAGAATGTTCTATTCACAGAACCAACTTTAATGTGTTCTTGTCTTTTTTTTTTTTAACTACTGTTACTGTCATCTAGGCTACTGTCTGACCCCTTACTCCCACCCTGCCTCACTCTCATATCTAAACACTTCTATCAACACAGAGTAACTATGAGTGTCCCTCTTTTCCACTCACAACCAGCTAATGTGGGAAGCAGGTCTTTGTTATATACTCTCACCAAACTCCAAGGGAGCCAGGGACATGTATCCTAGCTGAGTCCTCAAAGGAGATAGGAAACACTTTATCAACTGGTGTTCTCTGGCAAGTATTTTATATGTAACTAACACAGTCTCATTGGCAAACCTATATCATTAAATTCCCCACCCCATCACCAAACATAATAAAGAAGAAAATAGGAGAGATTTCAATAACATTTATGTGCTGAGGTTGTTATTTTCCCATGTAAATAGAACTCAACAGCTATAAGCCTGTGGGTACCTGCTGTTTCTAAATCACCTAAACTGTGTCCTTGTAACAATAAGATCACTAAAAATGACCTTAGAAACAGCTGAAAAACTGTTAACCATACATCAGGCATTGAATTTGTGTGTGTGTTTCCTAATAAAATATTATAAATGAGGTCTTCCTCTGGGGCTCAGATAAGATTCAAACCAATGTATCGTTTTATTACTCGTTTGCTCTATATTTTCTCCCATCACCCCCTTTGCACACACACCCCATTGCTTCCCTATCCATCCCATCTATTCAACTTAAGGCTCTTTGAAATTCAGCATCATCATTAATACTTCAAGCTTAAAAAAAAAAAAAGAGGGCTGTTGGGTATAGCCTAGTTTAAAGACACAGGCTGATAGTGTTCTAGAAACCTTATGGGTAGAAAGGAACTAAGGAACAGAAATGATTAACATATCAGTCACCAAACACTTACCAAAATTGAATGTGGGAGTTTCAAGGTTCTTGACACATTGCTTACATCCTTAAGAAATTTGAGTCTTTTCTTTCATATTGTCCTATCTTTCTTTTAAAGATAATTCTGTAGGTATTTTGATGAGTGTGAATACTTGAAGACAAAGAAAACAGGTTGTTTAGGTTGATCAAGTGTAAGGAGAAGCCCTGTACTATCCAAATCCATATTATCATGGATGCTTCTATAGAAAACCAAGTCAACATGTATCTTTATAGTAGTAAGTGTTTTCAGAAATAGTCTACATATGTTGTTAACCTTTCCCAGGGTATTATTTTCAAATTACTTTTGATGACAGTCACATAAGAATCACCAATGTGCATAATAGTTATGGATATAATAACATTCTAGAGTCTCACTGAGGATGACTAAATCTCAGGTGGTGGACAACTTGTCCATGAGTTTCTGACAGTCCTAACTCATTTCTTGAAACCTGGGGCTCTGATAAGTAGGTGAGATCAGTCTAAGGCTACCCAGGATGCTGGTGGTCCAGAGGCAGGAGTCATCTTCCTTGTTCTCCTCGGGTTATAAGAACACATGCTCTGCAGATAGATTACACACAGGGATTTAAAAAAAAATAACCTGTGACAGATGTCTAAAGCCTGACAAAAGGGATTGCAGATGATGGAGGGGAAAGCTGTCGGGGTTTCAAAATACCTAACGGTTCTGCTATAATAGGATGCATATGTTCCTTAAAATCATTCTCTAAGCAAAGTCTCTTGTGGGAGAAGGAATTGCAGAAAAATTGGATACTAAACTTAGTACTCAAAAACTCCCAGTAAAATGTTTACGGAAAGGAAGCTAACAAAACTGGAGGCATCTCTTATATATAGTTAGTGTGTATATATATATAATGTATATATATATAACTAGCTATAAAATATATAACTAGCTTATATATAGTTATATATGCACAGTTTATATATACTGATATATGAATAAATGACAAATACATGCTGTTACAAATGTGATTTGTGAACTTGAAAGAAAAATTGAAGTTGACCATGAAAAGCTATGAGCTTCCCAGGCTCCCCACCCTCATTGTGAAAAGAAGAGAATAAAAAGAAGCAAAGGAAGGTATGAGAAATTAGAAACAGAGAGAAAGACCAAAAGAAAATGATAAGGTAAGCTCTGAGGACAGAGAGCTTGGAGGGATGTGTAGGTACCACTCTTGAGCTATGATGGAGGAGAAAGGCCTGATGTGGATAGACAATAAAGACTAAGATGATAGCAGCTGGTAGGTGGTCAAGGTATAGTGCCCATATCCTGTGCCCATGTTCCTCCTTTCCTTCTAGATGAAAGCCACATGAACAAAAAAACCTTGACATTGAAGTCTAATTGTTCTTTGATATATTATATACAAATTCATATTTTCTAAACAAGGATTCCATCAGAACTGACTTATTCTTTGGGATATCATAACTTACCCTAAATAGATTTGACGCCCCTCTCCTAGACCTGAAGACTGAAGAGGACCCCCTCCATCTGCTCTATGAATGGTCTTCCCTTACTGTAAAGGCACAAGACTAAAATCAACTCCTACAGCTATCTTTAATGACTTCATTAGATAGCATAAGAATTATCAGCTTACAGGTATTTCAAGAACTAGGAGTATAGCTCAGTGGGCTGAATGCTTGCCCACCATGCACAAACCCCAAGTTTAGTATCACATTATGGGCTATAGTATCCCAGACCTATAACCCAACACTCAGGAGGGGAGCCAGATCAAAGTTAAAGTGATAAGAGAGGCAAGTTGGAGACGAATTTTGGCCATATGAGCCTGGAGAGAGAGAGAGAGAGAGAGAGAGAGAGAGAGAGAGAGAGAGAGAGAGAGAGAGAATTTCACTCTGTCTCCACAGTGTCAGAATTGATTCATTCTGAAAAGTAATATGATTATTTTTTAGAAACACAAATAATTTTAGGACATTTTCTTTTCGTATCTGCCCAGTTTGGTTGAATATTCTTGAGTTAAGTACAGCATTTGCTGCCTAGACATTGTTAGCATACCAGAGAGACTCACTTTTATCAATGAACTTCTGATGTTGGAATATTTCCCATCTGCCCCAGCAAATTCAGAATTAGATGATATCAATACTGTGCTATCCTCAGATGTAACTGAGTCTGTATATTTTATTTGTCCAATTTAACACCTTAAAATGCTGCAGCTAACGTCCCATTCTATTCAAATGAATGGGACTTTATTAAAACACTTTTAACTGAAATGAAAAGGTATTTTAGTTAATGCAGGTAACTGAGTAGTTGATGTTACTGGTCTCCAAAAGGACTGCTTGGATATTTCAAAGGCTACTGCCTGTGGGCAAATTTCTATTGCAGATTGCCATCTTGAATATTCAATTATCATGAGTGGGGAGAAAATTATAAATTTCAGGAAATTATGTTCTGAACAAACCAATCTGCTCTTGGCAGAAATTTTCTGTGACCAGATGTGTCTGCCAAATAGAATATGTTACTTAAACCTGACAAAATGAAATTAAGGAAGAGAATTTACCGAGCTCATGAGAAAGGCCTCAAGCACCTCTCTCCATGACACAGACCAAGAGAAGCTTTGCCTGGTATACAAAACTGTTGGCTACACTTTTTAGTATTAACTATTGTCATTATTTTCAATTTCTCCTCTCTCTGAAAAGCTTATTTTGCCACTTAAATGATGTGGCACATTGTGGCACACTGAAATTGCCACAATGATGCCATTCTACTCAGCATCTTGAATAGAACTGATAAAAATCATTTTTCTTAATGTTGAAATATAAAAAAAACAAGTGTGTTGCTTTTGTATGTGACCCAAATACCTAAGGACAGGTTAAAGGGTGGAATTGCTTATTTGGGCTCAACAGTGTTCAGAGGTATCAGTTCATCATGGCAAGGGAGGGTTACTTAGAGACAAGGGGGAGAAAGTCAGCTAGAAGCCTCTTACTAAATGCCTCACAGATACCAGGTAAGGTGAGTCCTCACAAAAACTCACAAATGAAGTTTCCTAGAAACAAGCCACTTTTCCTGCTCAATTTTCTATGCCTCAGGAACTAACAAAGAAAATGTGTGTCTGTATGAGGGGGTGGCTTTGTCTATCTTTGGGGAGTAAATCCATAGAGTAAGACAGAGGAATATACAACAGTTAGGACCACTTCCATCTTGGGGTAAGACAAAAAGCAATCCACAAGTTATCTTTCCCCCAGTAATTCTAGTACAGGGCACTTCTGAGGTGAAAAGTCACCTTCCCTTTCCTGAAAGAACAGGTCTTTCTGGGTTTGTCCATGTGTGGTCAGTCACTGGCAAACCAGTTAGTCTCTCTGAAGGCCTGTTTTACAGCCCTCTATTCTGAGGTGGGAGCCACCTGCCAAGCCTTTTTTTAAAACAAAGTAAGAATAAGGCTACTGACAGGCCCATATTCAAACCATCCAGGATGTTCAAAGCTGACTTTGTATTCTTCCACTTAAAGAAAATTCCTACTTCAAAAGTAGAAATTAATCAAACATCATAATGACCCCTCATGAGAAACAGACAATTAACGGTCATCAGGTAGATTTGTGCCTGGAATGGTAAGCCCTCGTAAACACGTTCAAAGGGGCTATTATTTGAGCAATTAAAAGCTATCACTTGAGAAATCTGGTTTGGAGGAGCAACAGAAACCTAAGCAGGAATTTTCTAGAGCAGAGGCTTCTGGGAAGACCATGGGAACATTCTAGCTCCTGGCCATCCATGCACTGCAGCCTGGGCTGATGGAATCACATCACGGGGCCAAAGAAAGTTTCCCTCTCTGCTCCTCATATTTCAACAGCCATTCAACATAAAGGTCTGTGGTCCTCAGGAGATTTTTGTTGTTGTTCTCGTTATGAAGAGAGCAATAACTTTTAAAGGCAACATAAATCATCCTCTCATCCTCATGGCATGTAACAAAATGATAAAAGTGTGGACTTTCAAAGCTGTTAGAACTGAAGCTGAGCCTTTGCTTTTTTCCATTTCTCAATGAAACCCACAGGTTCACCTGAAAAAAATAGGACTAAGAGATGAAATCTTTTATGTACAATACTTACATAGTGCTAAGAAAATAATAGACAATTTAGGGAGATTCATTATTCCCATTAAATGATTATTCATGCAATTAGCTCTTGAACAAAGCAAGTCATTTCTGGTAGATTTTAAAATTTTATAATATTGGCAGACCTGTATATCTATATCAAAGTTCTAGTTATGAAAATTATGTTGGTTGGGAATTAGTGGCACATGCCTTAATTAATTGCAACATACATATAGTTTGCTGTACTTTCCAGTATACTTTACATACCTGTATATAATTGGAATTCATTTCTAATATAAAAGGTTTTCATAGTGGAATAGTTTTTTTCAGGGTTTTGATTCAGGCTGAGTCGAACTGGAGTTGATGGACAAAGCTCCTGGTCTCGACTCCAGGCTCATGTGACAATCAGCTGTGTGTCCAGAAACAAATGGCCAGTCTGATGTCAGCTTCTCTCTCTCTAAATGAGTCTGATTCAAAAAGCCCCAATGTAGAGATGACTGGCAATCACATCCCCACCAGCCTCAGCTCTCAAGAATGCATCCCAGACACAAACGTGTCTTTTGAACTGCCAAAATAGATATTTCAAACACTAGACAGTAAACTCTGTGTCTCTAGCCAAGAGGCCCAGGCTGTCACTAAGAGCCTATTTACCCTACATGTCTAAAATAAGCTCAAATACTTGGTTTCACAGCCTAAGGCAAGAGGGCTAAGAAGAGGTGGGTGTGCCAGCACCAACAAGCCAGGGAAAGACTTCCTCAAATGACTTAAAGTAAGAGTCTATAGAATGGGTACAAATCATCTCAATAATAATAATAATTAATTAAAGGCCAGACAAACACAAAGTGTTTTTTTTAAGTGTTATCTATTTTATTTTATGTGTATGAGTGTTCTCTCTCTGTCTCTGTCTTTCTGTGTGTGTGTGTGTGTGCGTGTGTGTGTGTGATGCATATGTGCCTGGTGCCCACTGTGTCATATCCCCTGGTTGTGAACCATCATGTGGGTACTGGGAACCAAGTCCAGGTCCTCTGTAAAAACAGTAAAAGCTTGTGACTACTGCTATCAATTCAGTGAATCTAACTAGCAAGAAGTGATCCTTTTGTGATGGCTGCAGCAATCTAAAAGTGTGGTCTGATGCTTCTCTTTCGTAAATAAAATGAGACTCTTTAACTTCTTAAATATTTTCATGGTAGCAAAGCAGACACACTGATCATTCTGTCCCCTAATGCCAGCAGTAAATATGTTACAATACTGTGTCACTATCATTATTGTCCATTTCCAGAACTTTCTTATCATTCCAGTAAGAAACTCTGGAGCAGATAAACAGTAACTCCAGAGGCTGAGGTGGCTCAGTAGGTAAGAGGGTCTGCTCTGCAACCATGAGAACCTGAGTCTGAATTACCAGAGCCACAATGGAAGAAAGGGATGGGGAGGGAGGGACAGAGGAAGGAAGGGAGGAAGGAAAGAAGGAAGGGAAGGAGGGAGGGAGGAAGGAAAGAAAGAAGAAAGGAGAAAAGCCAAGCATGATTCCATGTGCCTGTTCCCCTGACACTAGGAAATGGAGACAGACAGGCATATCCCAAGGACTCTGTACCCAGCCAACAGAGCTGGAATAGCAAGCTTCCAATCCAGTGATTGGAAATGACAATCAAAGTGATAGAGGAAGTCACCCCCACCTTGCTCTAATCTCAGAGTAAACACATACACAGGCAGACAGACAAATATATAAGTACAATCTGCTGAGTCCACTTTTGCTTTTGATGTATATATGGTTTCAGGACTCATGGCTTTGTATTAGATAACCAGTCAGGGGCCTCACTGCTGGGCAAGGCCAGCCCTCCCTGTTCCCTTCTCGGCTCTCATTAGTTGCCTGTAGTTCTCTGTCCAGAGAGGTGGGATCTTCAAGATCGAATGTATCTTAATGTACTTGTCCAGCACTCAAAATAAAATGGTGTCTCCTAAGAAAGAAGAAAATCTCCATAAAGAAGGGGGGGCCTCTGGCAGTGACAGCTATACAGTGACACACTCTGGGCATCATTAATAAGAAAGAAAGCCCAGTGCTTGTTAGAGAAGCTTTTTGCTTTATCAAACTAATCTATGAAGAATTCTTCAAAAGAAAGTCACAAAGGATTGGAGAATGGATGCCCTGATTTTTTTTTTCCATAAGCTTCCTTTAGAAGTGTGTGTGTGTGTGTGTGTGTGTGTGTGTGTGTGTGTGTGTGTGTGTGTGTTAGGAGAGGTCATTCTTTATACTCTAAAATATTTCCTTTTGTTATTTTTAATTAACACAGACAAGCAGTGCCCTGTTATTGTAGATCAGGCCTTGTGCATCTCAGGGTTTGCTGTGGGATTGGAGCCCTTACTGCGAAGTCCTTGCAATAATATTAATCTTTGTGGAACTAATTTCAAATAGCCATTTGTTGTGAAATCAAAATTCCTTGTATTTTAATTGCGGAATTAATGATGCTTGCTCAGAGGTTAAAAAAAAACATTCTTTCTCTTTCTGTGACAAGGTACTAGAGTCTCTTCTATTTGGGGTTGGCCTTGCCTTTGTGCTTATACTCCTGTCTAGCAGCCATCTGTAAGTGGAGGGAGAGTAAGGCGGGTCTGGGAGCTAGCCCACAATAAATGCGGAGCTGCCTAGCAGAGGGCCCCTTTTGTTCCATTTTGCACAAAGCAGGGGATAAATCACTCCCCCTGGGGTCTGTTTAAGGCCCCAGACAATGGTGTTGCAAAGGGTGGAGTTAATCTACTTTTGATTAGAAAAGCATTTCTTTTCTTGCAGGGTGGTAGGAGATCAGCCAGAGTAGGGAAGTGTTAGAAAGGAGGAACCGGGCTAAGAGCCTTTGTCGCTTCTAGAGGCGGTGTTGTGAGGACTGTCCCCTGTGACAAAGAAGGAGGAATGTTGAGTGGGTTGAAATTCCATGCAGCTTCTGCCACTGACAGAGTGACAGGGCATTCTTTAACCCTAGCCTTCCTGACTCTCTTTACACTGGTGGCAGAGGCTCCCACTGCCAAGACACATTCTGTCCCTGGTGATGGAGAAGCGGTGTCCACCATCACTCCTCATTCTGTGTATGAGTGGCCGCTCATGGGAAGATGATCCTGGAATTACTAATATAACCATTCGGGAGAGAACCCTGAAGGGGTTCCATAGAAGACTCTCCAAGGATGCGTTAACAAGGTGTTTTAGTTTGCCTCCTCCAATTGCTGTGATAGACAGCAGAAAGCAAAGCACCAGAAGTCAGGGCAGGAAGCAGGAAGCTGTAGGCAGAAACTGGAGCCGGGAGCATGGAGGAATGTGCTTACTGTCCTGTTTCTCAGACTCACATTCTGCTTTCATGTAGCTCCCAAGAATACCTGTCCAGTGGTAGTGCTGCCCACAGTGGGCTGGGCCTTCCCACATCAATTATTAATTTTTTTAAAAAAAAATGCCCCCAATACTTGCTTACAGGCCATCTTGTTGCTCAGAACATAAAAAGACATGGCAGAGATAGAGATGGCAAGATTGGAAAGTGGGTACACTCACAGGACAAGGTTTTCATAAGTGATATTTTGAGCAATTTTTGTTTGTTTGTTTGCACTGCTGAGGATTGAACCCAGGACCTTGTGGGTGCTAGGCAAATGCTCTACCACTAAGCTGTATTCCCAGCTCTAATTTTGTGATCGGAATAAAAGTAGACTGTGTGCTTTTCACATAATTGCAGTTTCCATCTTTTGCAAGACAGCAGGTTTATGTGAGGACAGAGTGTGGCACTTGAGGCAGGGTTCATTGTGGAAGGTTTTGCTCCATGTGGATTCTAGGTACAATATGATGCTAGCCACCAAGGTAGGGGCTACCTGGATAGAACTATCTAGAAAGATAGAATTATCTAGAATCAGGTGGAAGAAGATATCTTAGCTTCCCATTTACTGGGTTTGCCAGTCATTCCTTGAGAGCCCTGCAGCTGGTTATTGACCTTTTCAAGACTCCATTGCCTTAGCTTTGTAGTGGGAGCCATACAAAGCCAAGCCTTCCATGGCTGACTGCCACAGCCCTGTGCTAAATGTCTGGTACCAAAGGCTCTGCAAACACTGGATGGTGGTGGTAGCTTCAGTATGACCTTCTGGCTCTCTGTTTCCTCCTCAAAAACAGTGTGAGGTAGGAAAGCTCAGAGCCCCTTTTGGCTCAAAAGCAAACAAACTCTATTTGCATGCTGAAAATTTGTAATAATCTCTGCTTCCATACTGTCCTCTGCCACCAACGTAGTGAAATGCTTGCTTCCAACCAGCTGATAGGAGATGGTCCTGTAACTGTTCAAAGACACAGCATGAAGAGCCCCGTCACCCATCTCTGAGACCCAGTAAATGGAAAGCTGAGCCATCTATCCTCTTCCACATTTTTCTAGATGATTCTATCTTTCTAGATAATTCTATCCAGGTAGACTCTACCTTGGTGGCCAACTGAAATTTTATTTTATGTCAGGGCTAGAGTTCTAAGATATTCAGCACTGACAAAAGGCTATGTGTTTAAAGCTGTTTCTTTTCCATTGGATGAACCCTGAGAATGCACGCCAGGAGAGATAACTACATTGCCAGTACAGGCTTTGTAAACTAGTTGGGGAGATATTCTAATTTATCAAATAACTGATAAGATTAGCCACTGTCTAATTTAAGTTAAGCATATGATAATTGTAATATACATGTGGAAAAACCATTATGTGTTTGAATGGGCCATTATTTGTTCTCTTTATTGCAAAATTCCTAGAATTAATTTCTGGGTGGGCTATAGGTCATTACTGGATTTGTGACCTAGGAATATTTTGGCTTCTGAAATCACTAGTCATTTTTCTGGCTAGTGAAGCTTTTAAGCTACCCATGTAGTGAAGTGGGGTATAGAGCTCATGGAAGAAAATGTAAGAATATGTGTATATGGTCTGTGTTATTCTTGAAATGTTTACAGCATCTATGTGCTCCTATGTGAGACAGTGAAGCATACACAGATGCACAGTGACAGAATGCTTTTGCATGCTGGTCCTAACCCCATGTATACTGTCTACTTCAGTGTGGCAACATCTCTCTTTGACCACAGCTGTGCAGGTCAAAACTGGGTATCTCTGGATCTTCTTTCAAGACAGAATGCCTAACCCTCCAGCCTCAAAACACAGTTTTCAGGTGCTTATGGAACTTGGGTTTTTTGTTTGTTTCTAATTTTTGTTTGTTTGTTTGTTTTAGATATGAAAATTAGCACAGTATTACAACTCTAGGTGGCAGGCAGAAGTGGCTGCATGTCCTAAAGGAGTTGAGAACAGACGTTCATGAAAAGGAAGGAAATGTGTACGTGAGCAAAATAGAAAACACACTGGCGTCTGAATGTTAGATGCAAGCATCTAAAGCAGATAGAGATTAGCTGATGAAAAGTCATACCAGGCATGAGTGGGTACAAACATCTGTCAGTAAAGAGGTGGATGTGTAGATGGGCATGGCAGTAATTCAGATGTAGTCTGTAATGGTCCTGGCACATAGCAGGTACCTACTAAGTAAAGGTGGTTGTGTTTAATAGATTCCTAATAAAAATTACATTTAACTCTTAGAATAAACCAGAATGCAAACTTCCCTTTTGTTTAAAGATTCATGTTTAAAAATAAAGCCTCTGACATGGGATGCAGGGTTTTAAGGCTTGGCTGGTGAGCGGATCCTGGGATACACACAACTATGTAATTTATTCTCTGAATGACTCTGGAAGAGTGATGGAAATACTCTGTGCTTCCAGATGAAGGAAATCAATAATAGCTTAGATGTGGTGCAAACTAAATGAGGCAATGTATATAAAATAGTCAGGACTTAGCAGTAAATATGAAAATAATAATGGTAATGATAATGAATATCTGTGAAGGGAAGCTAAAATTCTAATTATCTTCTAATGTACTCTTATTTTACTGATGTTTAATTTTTCTATAATATCAAAATCCCTTTGGGATTTATTTAATTTTCCAAAAGTACCATGATTCAAATAGTACCAGTCATCCTCTGCTTGTGATTGAGATGAATTGGCTTCTTTTTTTCAAATACTTAAAAGTATTGCCAACATATCTCACCTGTCCAATATGTCCGTGTGCATCCACATTTTCTCCTTTGAGGGTGTAGCATTTTCTAATTGTATCTGTCTGCTTTCTTACCTAGTTAGGTACTGGGAAAGTCAAAAGCAAGTTTTTAAAAAGTGCTATGTGAATAGGATACAAAGAAAGAATAAGAAGAGATAAAGGACAGACAACCACAAGAGGGATGAATCAAGCCAAGTGGTGGTGGTGGAAGCCTTTAATCCCAACACTTGGGAGGCAGAGGCAGGCGGATCTCTGAGTTGGAGGTCAGACTAGTGTACAATTGAATTCCGGGATAGCCAAAGCTACATGAAGTAACCTTGTCTCCAAAACAAAACAAACAAAAAGAATGAATCACAAGAAATAGCTACTTAGCCTCCACCACCGCTACCACCACCACCACCTATGTCAAAAGACAAAAATACAAGAAATTTCTTTTGAGGCTCTTAATTGGTTTTTACTTGTACTTCAAGACCCAGGCACCACCTTATTCTATAAAATGAAATGTGTGTTATGAGGAGCCAAGCTGATGAGGTTTATAGACAGAAAAGGACCGAGGAAAGCAGAAACTGAGAACAAAAGCAGATTGTTTCAAAGTTACTGTCCTCATGGGTTTAAAAGAAAAGGAGCTAGTTTGTATGGTGCATGCTGGGGAACTTTTGGTTTATTGGAAGCTAGTGCCTGGTGGAAACCACTCCATTATGGTCTGGTCTGTGGCGACTAGGGCTGGAAGTATGTCCCAAAGGAGTCTCCTACAGAATTGTTCTTTTCCTATCTGATCAGTCTCCACCAGGTTGCTGGATCCAGTGCCTTTCTATCGGAGATTCAAGTAGACATTCCCATAGCCCATGTTGGAGGTTTTCTAATGTTATATTAAACTGTATCTATACAGACTGCCTAAGAAATGTTTTCCTGTTTTGTTTTGTTCTGTTGTTCACTCAGTGGTAGCTAGAAATGTTTATGATTTAAGGAATAGAAGGTTATGGGGTAAGGAAGGAAACACAGTTGGCTCCTCAACAGCATTTCTTCAAGGTGCCATGTGTTCACCTTTATTTTAACAAGAGCTTCTAAACATGAGAATGTGGTTAATGTTCTTTGAAAACTTGAAGCATATTTTAGGATAAGAATATTTACATGCTCATATGTGTACATGTGGAAAGGTGAGTACATGTGTTTGCACAAGCGTGAAGAGACCAGAGATCAGCATCAATGTCATCCTCGGTCATTCTCCATCAAATTTTTTGAGACAGGGTGTCTTATTGGACCAAAAGCTTGTGAAATTTACTAGACTGGCTGGCCAGTGAGCTCCAGTGATATCTATAATGGTTATGAGAGGTGTAGGAGAAGATAGCCACTCTGAGCACTGAGAACTCTTAACATATTAGGCAGACTCAGCAGCACATGATGTCTGTAATAGAAGCTACTAGGGATGCTGAGGTCAGAGGGCCAAAAGTTCCAGGCCAACCTGGGCAATTAGCAAAACTGTGTCTCAAAAAGTACACAAAGAGATGGAAAGTTGAATCAATTTTTATAAACCTCTGCCCTGCAGAATCTGTTCTGCTGAAAGACTTTAGGAGAAAAGCAAACCTCCTAAATTCTCCAGCTGTATACTTACCTTTCTACTCAGCAGGTCTGTTTCTAACAAAATCCATGTCCCCTCCTCTTTCCTCAGGCTTTTCTCTCTGGGGAGAGCTGCCAGCCCACCCCCACCTCCCCACTCCCCATTCCAACAAATCTAGTGTCTTGTCTCCTCCCTGTGAAGAAATCGTAGCAACCTGGTTCAGAGGAAGGAGGGGCACTACAGAGAGCCCTGAGCAAGCACAAGTGTCATTTGTCACCATTTGACTAGAGGGCCATTCCTTGCATTTTTCCACTGGTTTCAGGTATTGAAAATGTTATAAAGAGTAAATGAGGCTGAAACCTAGAGGTTTATTATGCTTTTATGAAAACATCTCCCAGGCCTTGACAGATGTCCCCATATTGTCAATAGGACCAGCCTCTGTGTGATAGATTAGGAAACCTGAAATGAGCCTGACCTCATGTCAGCCGACGAGATGCCTCTAACTCTGATGTTGAGCGTGAGCCCCCCGACTCTGCCCATCTTTTCCTTTTCTCCTCTTTCGACCCCCCATTTTTGTCTCTCATATTCTGTGGTTTCCCTCCTGTTTCCTTTTCCTCCCTCTTTTTCTTATGATTTTTTCTCTCTTTCTTCCTTTCCTTTCTTCCTTCTTTCCCTCTCTTCCTTCCTTTTTTCTTCTTCTCCTTCCTCTTCTCCTCTCCCTCTTCCTCCTCCTCCTTCTCCCCTCTCCTCCCTTCAGAGGTACAGAAAGATCTTTTTGGTGTCCTGTGTGTATCCTTGGAACTCCCCATACACACACATACACACCGTTCTCCATAGATGTGAAGGTGCCATGCCATAGACTTAAGACATACTGTCTCCATGGTGCCAGTTTTTGGGTGGGGCCTGATAGAGAAGCTGAGACCCTCAGCTCTTATTCTGTTGATAGTGTCTTCCTCCCAAATAAGTGTTGGATAGATAAAGAGATGAACAGATAGACAGATGTTTTCGTGCAGTGGAGAGCAGGGATTTCCACCTTGACCTTTGGGTGTGGCCTTTGGTCAGCATAGTTCTGGGGAGCATCTATGACTTCTGGGCACCAGTATCTGGAGCATGGCAAGAGGGCCAGCTTAAGATCTGGGGTACACATCCATGGCCCCTTTTCTCGTGCCCTTGGATGGAGGACCTGACATGCAGAGTCAAGCCAGGTGGAACCAGCCCAACCTTCCAAGAATGCCAGGACTGTATCTTTCGTCTAGTATCAGTGAGTTCTCACTCCTTTGAACCATTTAATAAATAATCTTTCTTTCTCAGTCACCCATGTAGTCTCACAATACTATCTGCCAACTACAGCAAGGATTTCCACTGTAAGATTGTTCAGTGGATTATTTGAGGGGGGGATTAAAAGTTTGCATCCTTTGAAAATGGATTCTTTGGTATTCTCAAAGCACTTTGTAAGTAATGCTTATCCTGCTCAAATCATCATCTGTGACTTACATTTAAATGTTTTTCTCCTTTGCTTCTGTTTTGTGTGTGAGGGAGTGAGTAACTGCAGGGAGAAGGATGTCATAAACATCATTTTGAACATTTCTTCCCTCTACATACAGGACCTAATGCATAGAGAGTATTGCCCTCCAACCTTTACCAAGTACCTTATAATAACGTTATTGAGTGGAATCGTATAGCTCCAGGCTTCCTGTTTCTTATTTCCTCTTGTGTCAACAGCCTGTCCATAGATGCACAAGTGACAGATGGACAGGTGATGGAATGACAGATCAGGCTCTCCCCACCCATCCTCCCTCCTGCCCCTGCATCCCCTTCTACAGCCAACATCTCAGATCATCCACTACACTATCACCCCTCTTCCAAATGGCCAATAGCTCCTTCTAGAATTGGAGTTAGACATCCATTTCCACCCAGCTTTCCTGACATTGCTACTGGAGAGGTAAGGGGCATCATGGCAGGCTTGTGCTTCAAGACTCTTACAGTTCAGGGAATCCCCTCCTTCTTGCCTTTGCTCAGGGCCTGCTGCTCTCCATCAGGTGGACACTGCATTCTTAAGTACCCAAAGCCTTGTACCTCTGACACTCCTTACTAAGCCACTATTTGCAAGAGCTGTTTAATGATCCTCCGAGGACAGAGGATCCTTGAGCAGCTCTTTCCTGCTAGTGTAGGCTGCTGGTCTGCTGGGGTTGGAGTGTGCTGGCCCTAAGATTCTTTCTCATAAGCAGGCACTTGTGTGGGCTCTGACCCTGAAACACAGGATAGTATTAGCTCCAGTTTTCTCTACACAGTCCCTAAGATGGACCCCAAATCTTTACAGATGAGCCAGAGCTCTCTTAGCCAACTCCTTATAGGTAAGTCCTGTCCTGGAGATTCCTCAGAGATGTCCCTCAGTCATCACAACCTTAGCATGGCCAGGACTGCTGTGTTATCTTTACCCCAGGCTGACGCTTCCTGCTGTTCAGTTTCCTTAGGGATAGAGAGCAAAAGTGACCATATGGGGATTCAATCAGAGGCCTATGATTCTAAGCCAATCTTATCAGGCCCAGCCATCCTGAGCATTCTCTGCAGAGAACAGTGGCTATAAAATAGAGGCCCTATTTAGAGTTTGGACCCTGATAGGAGCAGAGTTCAAGTCTGAGGTATGTGAAGCCCTGCTGTCTACATGTGGTAGGTCAAAGATAGGCCTTGTTACTACTCACCACAAATCCTCAGAGATGTCAGTGAATATTTCACCTTGATTCGTGAAGTCCCCAGCCTGTCAGAAAGGCCTATAACTACCCTACCGTGGCTTCTGCCGGCCTACCTCTTGAGACAAAGTAAAAAGATTAACAGTTGCCTAGAACCCTAGCCCAGCTGCCTCACTGCTATGGTGCAAGAAAAGAGGAAAGCAAGGGTCCGATGTGCTCAGGAACTGTCACCCACCTGCTACCTCAGTGGACAAAAGAGTGTCCTGAGGGGAGCTGACAGAACTGCACATTTCTCCTTAGTGATAAAGTGAGGAAAGATGGAGGGAATCCCAGCCTCTCTTGTCCTGAAACCCAGCAAATAGTAGACCAGTTGCCCATGCCTCTCATTGGACTCACCATCCTCACCTGCTAAATGTTCCTCCTCTCCACCCCTTTCAGATTCAGGCCATGCTCTGTGCTCCCTTATGTGACAGTTCTTGTTAACTCTCCTCCCTGTGATTGTATCTGGAGCACTGATGATGGAGTGTTCATCAATCTCATTGCATCCTCTGATTGCTGCCACTGATGCTGAGACATTCAGAGTTTCCTCTTTTGGATTCTTAGTCCAAATTATTAATAAAAGAACTTATTAATAAAAATAGACTTGGAAGGAAGCTCCGGGATAATATTATATAGGGTTTGAGAGAAAAACAGGGCAGGCAAACCGTAAATCTCAGCAGCTGCCAGGGAAGAGGAGACAGAAGAGGAAGGAAGTCATGCCATTTGTGTTAGGCCAGCATGGTAAGCAATGGAGGTCACCAGGCAGCTGTGGGGTAGAAGCCAGATGTGTGTGGCAGGCGGAGGGCAGTGGGAGCTTCAGAGAACAAGTGGGGAATCCCAGAGTAGCTGGGAAAGCATGTTTAGACTTCTGGCAAGAGTCCAAAAGACAAAGAAATAAGAGGAAGAGAAGGGGAAAGGTATACTTGTCTTTTTTTTTTTTAAACACTTTTATTTATTTATTTAATTATTTGCCTCGGTGTTTGCCTGGAACTGGAACTACAGACAGTTGTGAGCTGCCATGTGGGTGCTGGGAATTGAACCCCAGTCCTCTGGAAGAGCAGACGGTGCTCTTAAGTGCTCAGTCATCTCTTCAGCTCCAAGTAACACTTTTCTAAGTTAAGACTCTGCAGGGGCCAGACTCTGCATTGCAGCCTGATGGAAACTGCTTGCAGGAGGGGTCTTGGTGATATACATAGATGAGGGTATATATGAATATGAGAAGACATATTTTTTCATTAAGGGGATAATTATTCCTTTCATCTTCTTATCATGGCTTTACGTGAATTGGCCTCTCTGAGGGTTGGTCTTTGGCCAGGTGACTACTAGACACAGCTAGATTATCTCCTAAAGGAGACAATGTTTATAGTGTTTAATCCTTGGAGTAGATAAGAACATTATGTCTCCTCCCAAAGCTAGAAGTTATTTCTTTCACCATTTTGACCAAGTGGCCTGAAGAATGGCAAAGCTGGTGTTTATTTTTATAGTGCTACCAAGGACACAGGAAATGGGGTCTAAAGCCAACCATGAAGCATGTATCCATCCTCTGTGGTCTCCTAAGTTACCTATCCCTATAATACCACCATCTACATAGCAGGGGAGACCCACTAGGATCTTCCCATCACTCCAAGGCCTCATCTTCCAGGACCAGTGGGCTCCACAAGTCTTGATCTCTGTAGCCAGGCTCAATTCTGAGCATCCTTCCCACATGTGGCCAGCCCCTTGTTATCCCCTTCAGGGACCTGATTTTACTACCCTGAGACTCATTTCTAACTGTCTGTATATTGTGGTCTCTTTCTTCTTTTCTATGTATTCAAACTCTTACTCATCCTCAGGCTACCCTATCTCCTTTATGAAACTTTTCTTCCTGTTATTGAAGTTTTTAAGGTAATGTCCTAAGCCCTAGAAGCCTTAATGAACTAGGCTCAGCTACCTTTTCCAGGCATGCCAATTAAAGAAACAAGTTGTTACGAAATAATCTCTTAGTACATTGTAAAGATGTGTCTTGTGCCAAGGTGCCTTATGATTGGTTTAATAAAAGAGCTAACTGTCCGATAGCTAGGCAGGAAGAGGTTACATAGGAGAGCCAAACAGAAAGGAGGCTGAGAAGAAGGGCAGATTCACTAATCACCATCCAGACACAGAGGAAGCAAGAGATGAATATAGAATGCTAAAAAAAAAGTATTAACATGTGGTAGAATGTAGATAAGAAATATGGATTAACTTGATGTAAGAGCTAGTTATCAAAAAGCCTAAACTATTGGCCAAACATTTATAGTTAATAATAAGTCTCTGTGTGGTTATATGGGGAGCTGGCTGGTAAAACAGAGCTAAATAATGAGACAGAAAGACTCTACCTACAACAAGACATAGTGAAAAGCTCAGAAACTAGGCTTATTCAATGTGGAGACACTGGGAAGAAGAACAAATAAATTGGTCCAATGACTCCACTGGGGAACACAGAGGGCAACAGGTATACATAACTAAGCAGTCTTGCTCAAGGTATGTATCTTCCTATCATTGACCCAGCTTTTGGGTGATTGCCTCCTGAGAGGCAGGTTCCTCCTCAGCTGGCACCAAGGCTTCAGCCTTTTTCTTATGCCTAGTGTGGAAATCTACAAAATTTGGTCCTTTGGAATCCATTGTTTTTCAGTAATCTGATAGCACAGGTATCTCTTTAAATGGTCTTCTCTCCTGTCAGGGATTATAATCCGTTCCTAGAATTGACCACTTCTGCTTTGCATGTGTTTCCCTTCTGTACTGAAAATTTGGGTTCTTCTCTACTGAACATTAATCAGCCATTTACATAGAACTGTACAAAACCTGTTTGTTGACACTTATATTTTCAAGTAGTCAGGGAGGGAACTCCTTGAAGGAAGAATTCAGTTTGTAAACTCCAAGCTTGTAAAACAGAACTTGGCACCCATTCTAAATGCCCTCAGCAAGAGCAGGTGGAAGGACTGGCTGAGTGGGGGTAGGTGTGCTTCTACACTGCAAATTGGTATACAAATATAGGTCACTCTGGCTTCAGTGCCATCCCAAGACACAATACCAGGTGGTGGCCAATGATGGCTTCTGGAAAATGGAAAGATAAAGAGCAATGTTACCACCATCAAGAAAAAGGAAAACTGTTCAGAGCTCCATCAAATGAGTAGGATGCAAAGTGCTAGCAGCAGGAGCCAGACCAAGCAGGGCCACAGAAATCCACTGTATAGGAGTGGATGTACACGCAAGAGGATTAGAAAAGAAGTTTCCAGTTTCCTTTCCATAGTGGGATCGTAGGAGAAAATAGATCTAAGACATTGGGAGGCAATGTAGCTATCTTTCATGTAAGTAATTATCTTTTCCTCATTGGAGTTTATCTCTAGTAAGTGCTAAGTGGACTATAACATTTTGAAACATGATCTCAAGGAAGGATCATGGAGCCATTGATTAAATTTCTTCAAGCACCTTGTAAAAACTGTCCCAGCGATTTTTGCAGAACTTCATATAACATCCTTTGTATATCTTTACAGCATGGTTATCTAGACCAAAATTTCTCCAACTGTAGTATGTGTGTGTGTGTGTGTGTGTGTGTGTGTGTGTGTGTGTGTGTGTACTGTGCTATAGCTTGTCACTCACTATTGCTCTTATAAAACAATTAAGCAGAATAGAATAAGATGTGCCACTTGCAGGGGTGCAGGGGTAGCTCAGTGTTTAAGAGCACAGGCTGCTTTGCCAGAAATCTGTTTACCAGAAAGCTGGTGCCCATGCTGCACCTCACTACTTCCTGTAGCAACAGGTCCGTGGGAGACCAGACACACTCTCCTAAACTCCAAGGGCACCAGGCCCCATAGACATTCTGTAGGCAAAGCCAGAGAACAATCAAGTACAAACTATTCAATGAAGGAGATCTTAAGGACATAAACTACTTAAAAACTAGATATTTTAATTTTCAAAAGGGAAACTGAGTAATAAAAAGTTTTCTTTTTGAGTGTCTTTATCTGTTGGCCCCTGCCCCCAAAGTGGAGTGAATTCCTTCATAGTCAAAAATTCTTTCCAGTGCCAGGGCTGGAGAGATGGCTCAGAGGTTAAGAGCACTGACTGTTCTTCCAGAGGTCCTGAGTTCAATTCCCAGCAACCACATAATGGTTCACAACCATCTGTGATGACATCTGGTACCCTCTTCTGTATACTGTATACATAATAGATAAATCGATCTTAAAAAAAAATCTTTTCCAGTGCCGACATCTTCTGTGGGTTAGTTGTGAGCCGTGTGATAGCCATAGGTGCTGACATGAAGCCAATGCAATTAGTGAGCAGCATGATGGGCTCTCATGGAGTTCTCTGATGGCCTTGCTCTGTCATTTGATCACAGAGTGAGTTGTTATTAGACTGGACTTCCAGCCTCTCATTTTGGCTTCAGATGATTACAGCTGCAGATCCAGCACATGCTTCAGTAATTTCCAGTAACTGGTTCTGGGTTAACATCCCCTATTTAAAAGACTTAATTATGGTCAGAGCAGGGAACAAGTTGTGGCCGTACAAATTTGATCTGTTATCTAGAATGACCTACAGAAATGTGGACTCCTAATGGCCTATTTTCTCAACAATGTCAGAAAACCAAGTGGCTGTTAAAATACAGGGTCTCTGCCATGAACTCTGAGAGTCTCAAAGTACGTTCCATCAGAGATTTGTTGAAAGGGAGCCACAGGCTTTGCCTCTAATACCAGATGAAATTCTTCAAGGATTTTAACTGGCTTTGTCATTCACAGCGTACTGTAGCCAGTCATGTAAATCCAACATCTGGTAATCTTCCCAGCTTTATGTGTTGGTGTGGGCCAGCATCTCTAGTTTAGTTCCCTGAAGTCTACATATAACATATTCATTGAAAATGACTAATTGGGGTCTAGAAAGTTGGCTCAGAGGTTAAGAACACTTCCTGCTCTTCCAGGGCACCCAACTTTAGTTTCTAGCATCCACCTTGAGCAGTTCACGACTGTCTGTAACTCCAGCTTTAGAGGCATCAGACACACCTGGCTTCCTTGAGCATCTGCTGTTGTGTGGAGTACACATCACTCACACACACACACACAAATATAAAAATAACAAAGCTCTTTAAGTACCTAATGCCATACTAAGCTACTATCAAAAAGAAATGTGAAGAAGTTGGATATTAGACCATGTGTATGTGCCATGTGTAATTTAACAAAAATATCAATTTTTTTTGCTTGGCATCTTTTTGGGGAGGAGTGCGTGCATGCCCTGGCCTGTGTGTGGAGGTCAAGAGCACAACTTATGGGACTTAGTTCCGTTCTTCCACCATGTGGGTTCTGGGGGGAGGGGGTACTCAGGTCATCATCAGATTAATAACAAGTGCCTTTACCTACTGAACCATCCCACTAGCTTGCAGTGAGTGCTTTCTGATGAAGAGCAGGGTGTACATGTTGTTCTAAATGTACTATTGCTTCATTCCTGTCATGCGTAGCTGCTCTTGGCTGGACATTAACTCCCCTGCACATACATAACTTCCTTATCATTGTCCCTCTCATGAGAAGGATAATAAACTTAGCTTGCAGAGGCAGTGGGTGGGTGCCAGCCAACTACACTGAAATCTTGCTTTCTCATGAGATGTTCAGTTTCAGGAAGGGAGGGAGGGAGAGAGGGAGGGAGGAAAGAAAAAGAGGGGAAAGAAAAGCAGTTACCAATAAAGCTTGCTTAAAAAGATAACAAATGTCACATTTGGCAAAACTTTTAGAAGGAAAGGGAGCAGAATGAAAGCATGCTTGGTGTGGGTAGTGACCTGTGCTACTTTAGGAAGCTAATGACAATGCCTTTGCTTTTTCAGAAGAGACAAAAGAAGGGAGAATGTGTGGCTTAGGGAAAGGCGTAGGAAACAAGAACCTAGTGGGTGTGAAACCTCAGCTTCTTTTTCCATGGGTTCTTCTGTGCACCATCTTGAGGTCCACTGGAAAATGGGATAGAGTGGGGAGCTGTTCTCTGCTGTTAACCTTCCCCTCAATGTACACAGATCACATCTTATACTTGGAAGGAAGTGGAGCTGCAATGCACAATCCCTGGGAGGGGACTGTATTTATTTATTTTTTTATTTTACGTTATTTCAGCTGTTTTCACTTTTTTTAATTCTGTCCTTGCGTCCTACTGAGTTCATTCCTCAGCAATGGTGGGAGGGAGGGAGGAACACTGAGTTATGAACTCTTGTGTACACTAGAAGCAGAAAGCAGTTTCTCCATTCTCAGCAGTCCAAACAGCATCCAGGCTGTGCTGGTTTAACCCTCTGTGGGTTTGACTGATGTGGGATGTATTTAAGAGCCATTTAAGTGTTAGACATATAAAACTATTTCCCTTCCCCATGGTTCATTATTATAACTTAACCCATTTAACAAAAATGAGTAATGTGCTTATTTTTTAACCTTTTCCAAATTGACAAGGATCTGGTGCTATATATAAGTATCTGATGCCTTTATACCTTAAAGATTTGTCTTAAACAACTCAATCATACTTGGAATTTTTATTTTTTGATTTTTCACAATATGAATTTCAAATGTGTATGACCAGCAGATCAACCTCGGATATTATTGTTCATTGAGTTCTGTCTGCTTTTGTTTTTGAGACAGGGTTCTCATTGGCCTGGGACTGAATAATTAAACTGTGCTGACTGACCAATGAACACACTCCAGTGGTCTCCACCTCCCCAATACTGGGATTCCAAGCATGTGTAGCTATCATGGACTTTTTCATGTTGGTTCCAGGGCTTGAACTCAGGTCCTCAGACCTGCACAGCAAGCCCTTTCTAACTGAGCTATTCCCTGAGACTCTTGAATTAATTCTTAATCATATAAATCATTCAAGGACATAGGAAATACCGTGCCCAAACTTATCACTAACTGTGACCAGCATCCATAGGAAGGAATTTCTGATGTATTGGGGAGATGTAGGCCACACTCGCCTTGGTACAAATGCATGTTCTTTAATAGGTAAGCATTATACTTATTAATGAGAGAACATCTGTCTGTACTCTGTGATAGTAGTAATGAGCACATTAGCATCATAATCATAGAATGATAGATGCCAATGATTCATCTTGCCTATTAAAAATGTCTTAGGAAAGATTAGGAGTCCTAAGGCATCCTTCTCATTGCCTTTACAGGATTACCTCACATGCATCCGGGACCAAATAAAACTTCCCCTGGGGACCGAGGACAGGATTGCTCTTTTTGGAAACATACAGGACATCTACCACTTTAATAGGTAAGTCAATACACGCAAGGTTGTTCTCCTGTAAGAATATTATGAATTGTTTATTCAGGCTAATGAAAAAGAGATTCTCAGAAGCAGGATCCACATTTCCTTTGTCTTCTCTGATCTCTGATATTTTTGGTTTATGGGAGGCAGGTTTCTCCAGTTCTGACAGTCTAGCCCATAGGAAACATACCTCAGGGTTTCACTTGCTTGATCTTGTAGACTCTGAGAACCATTTTGTATCTTCTGAGCCCATGCTTCTTTTCCTGGGCCACCCATTGAGGTACCCAGGAAGCTGTTCTTTAAAAACACAGTTAGGGTATACAGTTGGTAGATTGCTTGCCAAGCATAACTGAAGGTTTCATTCTCGGCAGCAAATGGTGCTGGGCTCACCTTTGGAGGCAGGAGAATCAGAAGTGGAATGTCATCTTTGGTCATGTAGTGAGTTCAATGTTAGCCTGTGATCCTCACCACCATGTCTCAAAACAAAAGAACAAGCCATATCTGGCCTAAATTGGATTGTACCCCTCCTTTTAAAGCTTAGGAATTTATAAAAGGGGATCAGAAAGACTGTAAAAGCAAGAGATGGTGAGGGATTCCAAAGAAGCAGCATTTTCTGGACACAGTGGAGCTGATGTACATATGAACTCACAGAGACTGGGACGGCATGCACTAGATGTGCCCAAGCTAAAGCCAGACAAAAATCTCAGCATGTTAAAGAAGTGAGCATGATGTCCCACCCCTACCAAAGAAGCTATTTTAAACTGATAGTTTCTGGGAGAAGGAAAATCAGTTTTCTTTAATGGAGTGACACTGGGTATATCAACCACATTTCTGGGTGGGCCCAGCGCTCAGGAGTAGTCAACCAACATAAACTGGGATTTATCCTCAGGGGTTGTTGTTTGTGGTTTGTTGTTGTTGCATTTGTTTTTTAAAGAGAAAAAGAACATGAAAGTGGGTAGGTAAAGAGGTGACAGGGAGTCAATCAGGGAGGAGTTGTAGAAGGTGAAAAATCTGATCAAAATATCCTGTATGAAATTCTCAAAAAAAAATAAATAAATAAAACCACTATTCTTCAAAGCGATATAGGGACCCTACTTTTAGAAATTGACTCATTGGTCTGGGATGAGGCCACAGCATCAGAATTTTCTTAAAAGGCTTTCAAGTATTTACAATGTGGAGCCACAGCAGAGAAACACTCTCTGGATAAATCAGCCTGGTAGTAAGATGTGAGAAATACATCAGACACTGCAGAAGCCACATGCTCACTAGTGATGAGTTGGTTTTAATGCAGGCCTCTATTTAGCAATCCCATGAGTCCAGGATAGCATCACTTTCCAGAGCCCGCTAATGATATTGTGACCCAGAAAGATGCTGGATGCTGAAAGATCTGTGCCCTAGCTCTTCTGTGGTTTGGCTGTAAATTGATGATGTCAAGTACTTGAAGAGTATTTCTTTTGTGCCAGAGGCCAGATTGCTTTAGAGGCATCATCTCTATGTCATCAGGGCTCACTCAGCCATGTGCCCTCCTGCATAGCAGAACCCTGCTCTTCAAGCCCTTTATGAAGTTCAGGAAGCTATGGCTAACCTCAAGAGGGATTTCCACTCCTTGGAATTTAAATGTTCATGTGCCTCCTGGTCTAAAGAAAGAAAATGATGAGTTAACAAGGAGGGACTCCTCAATGAGGCCCATTCTGCAAAAGCTGGATAGCTAGGAAGACCTTTCTATTCCTGAATCCATTTTTTTCTGTTGTCCCTTAACTCAGAAAGCTATTCCTGTCCAAAATATACTGGTGTCAGAGTACAGGAATACCCTGATGATGATGTACTTACAAGGCATGGATGAGGTCACACCATAGCAACCCATCCTGTTCATGCCAGTTGCTATGGTGATCATATTTGTATATTCACTGCTCATGTAGTACTTTAAACCTCTAAGTAGCTCTGCCAAGTGAAGAGAATGCAAAAGGGCTCACACATTTCATACGTGAGGAATCAGCCTTTGAGACTGGGAAGTCTTCTGCTCACAGGTGTAGTACAAGCCTGGGCCACTTTGGATATTACTTTTGTTCATTTCTAATATCTTCCTCTGTTTTGAAGAATATCTGTTGTTTAACTTTGCTGTTGAATTATCTGCCTTCTGTGGGTTGGTTAGTTGTTTGCTTGATTTTTTATTTGTTTGAGACAGGTCCTCACTATGTAGCCCAGGCTGTCCTCAAACTCACAGTCTTTGTATAGTAACAGGCCTCACTATGTAGCCCAGGCTGTCCCCAATCTCACAGTTTTCCTATGGTAGCCTCCAGAGTGCTGGGATTAAAGAAGTTTCCTCCCATGCTACACAGAGTAGAATCATCTCTTTTATTTTGTCCCCATTTGTTTTGATTTCTGTTTTCTTATATCTAGAATCTAAATTTATGATTTAAATGACTCTGTGGTTGTTATAGTTGGTTAGGTAAGAACATTAATGCAACCTTATTCATCTTCTATGATATTTCAAATGATTCCAAGATACAACTGTCTGGTGAGTCATGACAGAGCTTTAAATAATAGACTCTAAAGATCTGCTGTTAGTTTTATTTCAGATTCAACATACTGTTATTGTGTCCAACTAGGTAAAACTAAAATGGGAGGTTTTAGTAGCCTGAAAAATTCAACTGAATGGGTTTTATTTTCTAAGACATAGGGATGGAGCAAATCTAAACCTGAAAATCCAAAATGCTCAAAATTGGAAATTTTTTAAACACTGGTACAGTTGTAAATTTCACATCTGGTCTCAAATGATGTGTCATAGTCATAACACAGACCCACTGAAAACTGTACAAAATCACTTTTGAGCTGTATGAATCTTCTGCAGATGAAAAAACAAAATTCTGTGTTCATACTTGGGTCCCATCTCCAAGATAAGGCATTATGTCTTCGCAGATATTCCAAACTCCAAAAACATTCTTGGTCCCACACACGTGGATTAGGAGATCCTTGACCTATGTTTCCAAAACACAGAAAAGTATAGAATATGATAAACCCCATCTTCTTCAAAGCTTTTTTGTACCGTATTTACTTTTTAAATTCCTTACAACTTAAAGGCATTAAAAATCTCACTGAAAACCTTTTCTATGCCCTTCTCCAGTGGCATTGTGTACTGTGTAGAGTGATACACTCATGTGCTGGTAAACCAGTTCTCTGGCATGACAATGTGGGAGAGATCTGGAATTGATTGGGATTGTCAGTTTATAAGGCATAAATGCACCCATCATGTATCATCCTCTCATATATTAAAAACTGAAGCAATAAATGTCTTATATCAAGAGTCTGTGACATCACTGAAGGAAAATATGCTGGATCAGTTAAAATAAAGCAACCTTACCTGCATCCATGTTTCATTGTAACTTACTATCCAATACAGAGCTTCATTCACAAGCTAGTTTGGTCTGTTGTTTTGTTGTATTGCAGTAATAGAGTCAATGTTCCTAGGTATGGAACCCAAGGAGCTTTCTAGGCTTTTGTGTGATGTCCAACAATGGCTTGTAGATGCTTCTAGAACTCTATGCAGTCATTTTGAAAATAAGGTGAATTATATGGTTTCCTGTTTCAGTTCTTCTTCCCTTGTGTCCTCCTCCTTATTCTGCTGCTATTTTGACATCTTCAGAAGCATTTCTCTACTTACAAATTAAGCCTAACAAAACTTAGAGAAATGCTTTTTCATTTTGCTAGAGTTTATCAAAATCATTACTGAATGCAGAGTTTGGCTTTAATAAACTTAGCGTATTATTTTACTCCCATGTATATTGAGTGAACTGCATTGGTAGACATTGGGGTTTGAGTTATACACATCTATCATTACTAGAATACAACTCCACATTGTATGTTTGTATACTGATAAAATATTTTTTCTTTTTCATAAATAACAATTTTTTCATTGTTTTTCTTTCTGATTTGTTATATAGTGAGATTTAAATTTTTAAATCTCTCATCACAAAATGCAACTGAGACTTCATTTTGGTCTACTTTCTTAAGGACCACATCACTTATTATATAACATCCCACCCACCACACCAGCCCTAAAATTGAAGTCTCTGGTTTGGTGTTTGGAATAAATCTCCAAATGGTCAGACACGGGGTTAGTTAAAAGAAACCACTTGAGCCCTAAAATCCCAAAGCTTTTAAAAACTTGTATTGCAAACCAAGGGAAAAAACTACAGTACTTTTGGAATAGAGAGCCTGTCTCAACTGTAACTTGATTCTCTCTTTAAGGATGAAGTGTGAGGAAATGCAGGCAGTTTCTCCAAATTGAATTTTTATGTCTAAATTGTTTCTTGGCAGATTAAAATCATCAAAGGTTAAAGTAAAAAGCCTCTGCTTTGCCTTAGAATTTTGTCTTCACTCAGTATACCTGTGTTGAGCCTCTACTGTGTGCAAAATGCTCAGTTGGGTCTTACGACTCAGACATGAATGACACCATTGTATAGCGGGGCAGTAAGTCATATACTCAAGGAACAAACAGGATGCTTTGAAGGAACTGAGGAGCATGCAATTAATTTTGTTCAAAGTTCTAGTGAAATCTTCACAAAATCAGCTAAATATGTCTAAGAAAAAAGAAAAAACAAAAACAAAAAAGTCTTTGGCTGTGCTTTTTTAAATGCAATGTAATGATTCACTGGAACATATAAAAAGGCAGAGAAAGGTGGGACAATTTTCCTTTTAGTTCATTTTCAACCTACTGCAATGATTCTCACCTTTATACAATGAATAGTAGGAATCCTTTTATGGGCAGTCTTCTTTCTGTCAACTGAAGTTCAAGGGCTAATATTTCTAGTCATGAGTACCAGGACAGCCAGGATTATATATAGAAACCTCGTCTCAAAATAAAATAACAAGAACAAAAAGTCTATTGTATCAGTGAGCCTAATGTGGCATTGTCCATTCCCATATGCACATGAGTCTCTTTGGAAGCCTCATATTAAAATGGCTTAGTTAGGTGCTGGAGAAGGAAGTGATGCTTGGTGTCTAAGCCAGCCACAAAGAGGAGAAGCCTGTTCCTGATTCCCATTCACCATAAGGCAGTTTGACCTTGCAGTCGTGATACAGATCCTGCCTTCAGGTTCATGGCAGTGGGCAAAAAAAAAGCATCACATACAATACAATCTCGAAAGAGAACAAAGCTATCACTATTTGTCCACGAGGGCAAGTTCAGAGGCCTGAGCCCAAGAAGGAAATGATATCATTTTCTTGTTCGTGATCCCATTCAAAGAGAAGACAGATTTAGAATAATGACTCAGGGCAGTGAGAATGGACCGAGGTCCTGAAAGCAAGATGGCAGCAATTCGATTTCTCTAACACTCTCTCTGTCCTCTTGGATGGGCCTGTCTTATTGCCCATTGCTCCACGGCGGACATGTCTATGGGTCATTGGCCCATTAGCTGTGATTCTGGGTGGCCAGTCCTGTTTCTGGTGCTTGGTCTACTTCACTGAGCCCCGCTCTGTTCCCCACAGTCTTTCTTCTATACCTCCCGGTTACCTAACTCTCCACACTCTCCACCGTTCACCAACCTCTGCACAGTAGTTACCTCCCTACGTCTCACACAAGAACCAAGCTCATTCTGTCTTGAATTTGGGGCTTCATTTCTTAAAATGATTTCTTCCAAGTCTCTTTATGCCCTCTGATATCACTCACCTCCTCAGAGAATAAACATTATGACTACCCAACCCTCCACCAATTTCACCCTGCCTCAGTTTCCCTTCATCATTGACTTCAGACATATTGTTCTCTTTACTACTTTGACTTATGTGGCACTATGTGGTATTGACTATTTTATTAACATTGATCACCTATGATCAGAACATAGACACATGAATCGTAAGCAGGACCTTTGTCTTCTTTACCTCGGAGCCTCTCATCATGTCTGACAGGGAAGTCTCACAGTCATTTTTGAAAAGCAAGCACAGTTTTGTTTGGGTAGTAGCCCTGGTAGAAGAACATGAGAGAAAGAATCCCTACCAGTCTCATTTACATTGTGTTTATGTTATTCAAGTAAAAGACTATAAAAAAATAAATAAGTTGCCAGATGGGCATTAGATGGGTCTTTGCAAACTCCAGGGCATGCAATCTCATACTTAGCCTAAGTTCGCTGAGGAAATGCCTCCTCCGGTAGCCATCCTTCTGATGGAGTGCGGAGGAAAGTTCTAGAGCCTTCTGTGCATGTCTCTGCCATTAATTATGATTTGTATAATCTAAGATAAGTAGCTCTCTCTTTATGGGCTGTGATTGCCTCATTGTAAGGCTGGTTTGGGACTGTTGAGGCTCTATGTTCCCGGCTCTGTGGTTCTCAAGCAGTGAACACTGGCCATTCATTTCTAGGAGAGGCATCCCTAGAGCCAGGGTGGACCCCAAAACACTTCCTCATCCCAATAAGCCTACTCTGGAGATAAGGTTAATGCTTGAAGACAATGATAGGAGCATAGAATATAGAATGTGAGGAGTTACACATAACCAAGGAATATTTCAAGTAAACTTAAAAATATAGTGTTCCTGCCAGGCAGTAGTGGTGCATGCCTTTAATCCCACAGGCAGGCAGATCTCTGTGAGTTCAAGGCCAGTCTGGTCTACAGAGTGAGTTCCAGGATGCGTAGGACTCTTAAACAAAGAAAACAAAAAACAAAACAACAACCAAAAAAAAAAAAAAAAAAAAAAAAAGGAAAATGCAGTATTCTGGAATCGTCTGAAAATTTACCTACCTCCCTATAGAGAAGATTGATATTGATAGGCCCAGGCACAAACCCTCCAAACAGAGCAGCTTTCCCTTCGGTAGATGAGAACACCAGCCCCGAAGGCCATGTCTTCCGCTCTTTGTCTTCTTCCTGATCCTTCCCTCCCTCCCAGTGTTCAGATCACAGTGATCAGGTTTCAAGGGTCTCTTTTTTAACTACATCCATCTAGCTATAAGTAATAACAATTAAAATATCTAAGTGATACATGCCAAAATAAAAATAGCCCTGCAAAGAAGACTTTTTTTAAAAAGATTTATTTATTATGTATACAGTATACAGAAGAGGGCATCAGATGTCATTATAGATGGTTGTGAGCCACCATGTGGTTGCTGGGAATTGAACTCAGGACCTCTGGAAGAGAAGTCAGTGCTCTTAACCTCTGAGCCATCTCTCCAGCCCTGACATTTTTTTAATAAGAATATTGGAGGGAAATGTTTGAAATTGGGACTATGCGGTAGATTTCAGAGTGATAGGATGGCCCATTTGGTGTGGTTTCTGATGCCAGAAGACTTGTAAAAATCCACCACTTACTGAGTTTCCGTGGGCTATCAAGACATAGCCACCCTTGACTGAAGAAGCCATTAAAATGCTCCCCTATCTCCTAATGTCTGTGTGACTGCTTCGTTTTCAGTAGGTTTCACCTCAAGTAATAGATCCCAGCAGGTTGAATTCATAGGCAGGTGAGCGAAACCAGCTGGAGTTAGATATGAGAAACATACAAAAGTGTAAAACATGTTCCTCACTGTTTTATAAAAAATGTCACAGAGCAATATTTACATCAATATATTTACCTTCTGTATCAGCTTATTAATATTCAGTTTTAATTTCTCGTGTATATATAATATCACATATGTATATCATCCATTTTAAGACTATTACAGAGTGGAAATAAGCCATATTATTTGAGATATGTGAGTATCTCTAGCTGAGAGTGAAGGTCACTATGTGACAAGCTCCATCTATGCACAGAGATCATAATTAGCATTATGGTTTCTCACTTGAAAGTATCTTAGAGTCACTATTACTGAGATGAAACACCATAACTAAAATTAACTTTGGGAAGAGAGATTTTGTTTACTTGTTTGTTTGTTTGGGCCGATGTATCCTAAATCACTGTTTGCTGAGTTAAGCCAAGGCAAGAATTCAAACCAGTTTGGAACCTGGAGGAAGAAGCCAGTGCTGAGGCCATAGAAGAGTGCTGCTTACTGGCCATGATGGCTTGCTCGGCCTGCTTTCTTCTAGCATCCAGGACTATTAGCCCAGGGGTAGCACCACTTACAATCAACTGGGCCTTTTCCCATCAATCAGTAATTAAGAAAATGCCCAACAGGCTTGCCTATAGCCCATTATTATAAAAAAAAATTCTCAATTAAGATTCCCTTTCCTTAGATGGCATTAGCTTGTGTCAAGTTGACATAAAACTATCCAGGATACATAAAGATTCCCAGATTTTTTAAGATAACTCTTGCATGGATGACAGAAGCCAAAATCCTTGAGCAAAGGACCAAGAGCTCAGCAGAAGACAAAGAACAACCAGAAAGATCATCATCATAATCACCATCACCATAATCATCTCCATCACCATCATCACCATCATCACCATCATCACCAGCATAATCACCATCATACCCTGTAATACATAGTAGGATATTTTACACTTGTAAAATAAGAACAGAAGCATAAAGAAACATCCAGGAAGCATGTTCAGACAAAAATAACCCCAAATCCTCTAAACTTAAGAGTCTGGTAGCACAACTCAGAAAATCATCAATAGATGGAAAATAAAGTTAATATCACCCAGAAAAAGATAGTCAGCAACATGATGATGGAAAAATGAGAAAAATTAGAAGATCAAACCAGAAGATTCAAAAGTGTGAGTACCAGGACCTCTCACAGCACCAGCAGTGGGACAAACATATCAAACACTAGATTTCAAAACAGTAGGCTTTAAACTCCAGGGTGGTTAAGACCCACAAGCCTATGTGTTTGGGTTTTATTATGTTTTATTTATTGTGATAGGAACCAAATGTCAGAATTAATTAAACTATCAATTTATATTATAATAATAATAAACCCACTTATTTTGGCAAGTGACTTGAGCGACTTTCTGATTTGTCCTTTTGTTTGTTTGGGAACCACTGTACCTTTTTGAAGCTCCCCTTCCTGTTTAACTTCATGGCAAACATCAGCATCCCTGTTTCTCCCAGCATCCCTGTGTCTGCTCCCGGTTTCTGTGAGGCAAGCCAAGTCATACAACCTCTGGCCAAGCTCACTGTATTCTCAAGAGAAAATGGAATGAAAAACTGAACATCTTTATAGATTAATGTCCTATGGGTGTCCTGAATAAAGGAACCTTAGATGCTACATGGAGGACAAGATCACATTCAAATAGGCTAAGTACATGATCAGAGACCAGACCCAAAGCTGACCAGCACAGAGTCTCAGAATTATATTAGAAAAAAAAAAATTCTAAAAGCTTCCAGGAAAAAAGTCAGCATTTGGGGACAAAGGCAATGCTGAATTCTCAGTAGCAATATTTGAATTCATGAGAATCCCAGAACATTCAGAGAAACTTACTCCAACCAAGCAGTCTCTGTCCTATGACATCACCAGCCTATGAGAGGGGAGGACATTTTCTGAAAAGAAAGACTCAAAAGACTGACCTCTTGTCACCCTCATTCAGGAAGCTTCAGGAAACTGAGTTCTCCCAAAGGAGAGAATTTGTGGGAAATGAAAGAGAGCAGGGAACCCAATACAGGAGAGCCACAGGACTGCCCAGTGCCGGAACAATGGCCCATGCCAGGCTCCAGAACGGAAGTTCTCCAGCAACAGTACACTACCAGGAAGAACAGACACCACCAGAGAAAATGTTTGGTTGCAGTGGGTTGGGATTTATCCTCCTCACACACAGTTTGGTGGTGAATTAGAAGGGTCTACCTTGAAAAGAAATGTGAGAAGCATAGAAAGGAGAAAGGTTTTGTGACTTGTAAGATTAATTTTTATTTGTTTGTTTTTATTTTTCAAAACCAGGCTGTCCTGGAATTCACTATAGACCAGGCTGGCCTTGAACTAATAGAGATCTGCCTGCTTCTGCCTTTCAGGTACTGGAACTAGAGGCATGTGCCACCACTGCCCAGCTTAAGCTTAATTTTTAAATTTTTTTTTTCAAATGCCACAGTTATAGGGCTGTAGGAAGAGGTAACAGATCTCTATTTTCCTTAACCATGTTTTGTTTCTTTCTTTCTTTGTTTGTTTTTTAATCCATCTGCATATTCTTGTAATCTCATGCCTAATGATATAAATACAGTCAGCAATCTTAAAACAGATTATTTTAACTCCAGGGAAATTATGATTCCAAAAAAGAAAAAGAAATCATGTTAAATACTTAAGCTAAACTAGGAACGTTATTTCCATAGTATTCTCATTGTCTTAAAGATATGAATTTGGGCATTTAATCTAGTCAGATTGTAAAATACATTTGGTTAAGAAGATTAGGGGTGGGACTTTAGAAAACGAAAAAGGAAACAATAACTAAAACTGAAAAAAAATAATGAAAACCCATCATTGGAGTGCTTGAAAATAGGGAGCTGATCCAACAGGAACAATGAATACTTCCCAGCAAGGGCTATGAAGAATTCAAAGCACAAAGCAAGGGCCTGTTTTACACATAGAACTCTGTCTTTTTTTTTTTTTTTTAATGTATAGCGCCTGACATTAAACTACACATTATTACAATGTGTAGGAAATGTAAGTGGAAAATATGACACTTACCCTGAGAATATCTAGTGAGCAAGCAATCCCACTTTCACGATTTTGTGCAGCTTTGGGAGCTTAAACGTTTGTGAAGTAATAGCCATGCACTGTAATAGTCCTGCCACTAAAACTTCATGAGTTTATGTTTAAGCAGAGATGCCTGTTCTCATGGTGTATCTGTCCTTTAAAGCAGTCCCTGTATTGATAACTTTGTTAGTGTGATTTGAGCATCTTATTCTCCAAATGCATCAGGAATTCACTGAGACTGGCAATGTATTCCACTTTCCTTGGTGCATGTGTCTGTGAAGACATTGTACTACATGGATACCTAGGCTCTTCTTCAATGAATAAATATGTGTGAGTAACTTTGGCACCTGATGGCAAATGCCGGGGAAACATAACTCTTATTCAGGTGTATCTTTGTTGGGAGACCTACTAGTCCAGTCTGTGTCTAAACGTCCGCTCCACCCATGACCTTGGATATCTCTTATCTAAGCCTTGAACCCAATCGCAATAGACCTGTGACCTGATTACCTGATTTTTATTAAATGCTATTAAGAAGGTTTAAATCTTTAAGTTCCTTAAAAATGTTCTTAACCTGAAGACTACAGTTTAATACTTCCTGGCTATATGTTTTGTTTTGTTTTATTAGTGAGCTACTTCAAGATCTGGAAAACTGTGAAAATGATCCTGTGGCCATAGCAGAATGTTTTGTGTCCAAGGTAAGCAGTATTCATTTTTGAGGATCAATCAAGGCAGATAAAGTGTGCAAGTTGTTGTTTTAATTCTAAAGTTGGGATAAGTGGTTATTTAATATTGATTTACACTAGCCATCTAATCATGAACCATTTTGTTTTATTTTCATAGGGGTATGTTTGTGTGGTGCTTCAACCTACACACACACACACACACACACACACACACACACACACACACACACACAATTACAGAGAAGAGAGAGGGGGATGATTGACTTTAGTGTTCCTAATACTGTAGTTGGATGATGTTATTCATTCTTTTCCATGGAAAGACTTAAAATCTGAGAGGAGAATCCAGAACAGAGAATGTAAAGGGAAAAAAATCCATATAACATACCTCTAAATTCACTCTAAAAATGTCCAAGAATCTACATTTTGTTGTGTGTAATATGTATGGTACCAACATGGTTTATGTTGTTACCCTTCAAGGTGTAAAGAAAAGCAAAGCTGATTTTCAGCATCTTAAAAATGTCCTGTGTTTCCTTTGTTTTATGTGTCACTCGTGATTTAGAAATATGCAAGCCATGAACTTAATGTAAAAATGGGTGTCTGCAAGTCCATGCTCTGAACTTAGAAGGCTGATATTCTGCAGTATCCTAGGCAGCCCATATGCTGCTGCCTGACACACATAGAATCCTATCTTTTTCAAGTTTCACTTAGAGATGCAACAGTTTTTCTTTAGAAGAAATCGACTTACAGAAAAAACTTTGTATGTTTATCTGTATGAAGGTTCAAAGTGGGTATGGTTGAAGCAGGTTCATAGCAATGATTTGGAACCAACCATCAATTAGCATGTCCTTTAGAGCCCTGAAGTCCAAGGTGAACTAAGATGTTGCCCCAGCCTTCACTGGCTCTAGATTGTCCCCACAATTAACTCTGATGGCCACAGACTTTGGTTGGGAATTCAAAGTTAATAGCTCTCTGGTTTGACTGAAATTACTAAAAGGCAATCAGCGGGCCTGTTTGTAATTCCTCCTGTCTTTTTTTATAGCTCTGTGTGTGTTCCCATGTAAAATATTGGTACACACATGCTTCCACACACGATTTTTTTTATAACTGCCCTTTGTGTAATGGATTCACTCATAGGGTAGGAATTTTTAAAAAGACAAAGAAATGGAAACAGGAGAAATGGCATAAAAACAAACAAAAAGAAGCTGAGCATTTCAAAGAAGATATGCACATGTGCAACACTAATGTGGTAGAAAACACTCAGCTTTTACTGCTTACCAACTGCAGTCACAAGCTAACTAAAGAGATTCCAGTGTTCACTTAACTCTGGCTTAATTACTCACATAAAAGTTTGTTCATGTGCTTCCCTGCCAACTCCCAAATCTCATTTTTCATTGTAATATTGCCAAGATTAATTAGAAGACTGACTTTAGCGCTCGTCATTTTCACATGGGAGCAGGAGTCGGGAGGGTGTGTCCGGCTCTGCTGCTGCCCATTTCCCACTCAGCACCCTGACATTTAGACAGGGTTATGTTTCTCTGAACCGCCACCAGCGGCTCTGCTCTCAGAGGAATGGAAAATTGCTTTAATTGAGAGGTCATTAGCAAAAGAAGCAAAGCTGGCAGTTGACTTCTGCTTTTATCAGAACTGCTGGGGCTTACACAGAGCCTCATCTGTGGCCTGGCTTACTTGTGTGGTATGTGTAGGCTAAGGAAGTTCTTAGCCAAAATACTGTGTCGTCTCTCCAGATGCTTCCAGAAGAATATAGGTGGCAGTTGGCTTGAGGGACAGCAATGAGCATTTTTTATTGGGTCTGATGCTGCCCTGTGTATACTGATGTGCACTCAGTGCTCCGGAAGCATCTTGAAAGACTTGAGTCTGTCCCCAGATTGCCTTTTCAGCTACCCTCATACTCATCCCTCATCGGACTGTCAGCAGAGCTTACTCTGGGCAGCTGAAGGAGAAATTACATGGCTTCCAAGTTCCCCTTAACCTCCTCTTCCTCGGTGCTCAGTTATCTTCCATGAGTGCTTTCTTCTTCCATAGCTGAGGAGAATGAGCACACATTCATACAGAAAGATGCAACCAGCACTCACTGCACATAAATGTATGTGCAAGCATGCACACATCTCCCCATGTACATACATAATACACACAGACCACACACAAACACAATATGCCACATGTTGGAATTATCATCAAGAAATTGCTTGTGTTGAAAATCCATGTCAAGTCACTGTCCTGTTCCCCATATGTACTATGTCCAGGAAACATCCCTGGAGTCACAGGTCATAAGACAGAGAAGAATTTGTGGCTAAAATCACAGACTTCTTTTCTGTCCCCCGTTCTGCAGCCACTGGGTCTCCCACATGCTCGTGGTGCAGCCACATAGCTTATAGCTTTGCTTTTGTATAATTGCCTCCTGCCTGCATCCTCTGTAATTATCATCTGAAAGAGTGAAAGAACCAGAAAGGAACATCTGATTTTTTTCTAATTTGTATGATATATTTCCCTAAATGCATCTTTAAAAAGGGTTTGGGGCTGGCATTACATAATGAATAATGACGTTTAAGCCTTAACAGGCTTAGGTATTCTTGAATATATATATTATATGTATTTATGTGTGTACATATATATATATTATAATTTGTTTGTAAGGTCTGTAGATGCTTGTACATCTAAGTTCAAACCTGCATTTAATCCTCTGCTAAGGACATGCCATTGCCATTCATGGAGATCAGACCTTTAAAGCAAGAACAAAATCATAATGTCACAAAATTGAGAAGCCCTTGAGCCTGACTAGGTACTAGTGTATGTAGGTTGACTATATGTCTCAACAGCAGTGTATCTTCATGAAGGTCATTGTTTTCACTGTGGCATGTCCCATGGTCCTAAAGATCTCAAACTATGAGGACAGGTAGCTGGTAGCTTTTCTGTCCCCAGCTGAGGAAAGAATAGTAACTGAGAGTCAGGTGGACTGGGGCAGGTGGGACACACAACACTTTCATCTGCTAGGTACTTTCTGAAGGGCCTGAGCACATGTCTTTCCTTTTCTCATTCCTGGAGCCCAGGCAGTCCTGCACAGCCAATAGATACCTAACCCAATGTATAGAGGATCCAGGGGGAGGCTACAGTGGTTCTGGCATTTGCTGATCTCATAGGATAGTATTTGCTGTGTGAACCTGTAGGCCTGGGGCCCTGTAATTTATACTTTGTCAAGAGAAGCCAAAACTCAAGTTATTTATATCCCCCAATGCTTAGAAGTAGACAGCTAATTGGTAAAGTGCTATGCTGGAAAATGTGGTGCTAGATTTAAAATACTGTTTAGGCTATAGAAAAACAGATTCAAATTGGCCCAGATTTTGTGGAGAGGGATCTGGCTGAATCTAGTATTTAGAAATTGGAATTTACTCTATCACCTTTCTACTTCCAGAAAACTATTCATAGGGTAAACTGACAAAATTTCAATGAGTCTAACATGATTCTTGGCAGTAATACTCGATCCTCCAAAGACTAGAGACAACCTAAACAAAAAGCTGCTTGAATAATCTTTTGTATATTCAACCAAATATGGTGTACTGTGTGACAATGCAAGCAAATAAAGAATTATCCATACACTGCTGGGGAGGGGGGTGCAGAACACAAGCTTCTTAAAGCAGGTCCTTGTACCTGTGACATCAGTGTCTGGGGAACTTGCTAGAAATGCTTGCAACCCACTAAATGAAAGGCTGGTGCTCAGTCCAGCAACCTGCTTTTATAGGCCTTCCAGTGATGTCCACATTCACTCCTATGGTGTAATTTGCTTATCTGTAAAGGGATGCTAGTGTTTAAAAACAAGATAACTGATAAGATTTTTAAAATAGGAGAAAGGATGTGGAGGCTGAAATCTCAGGAGGAGAATCAGGAGTTCAAGGCCATCCTCAGCTGCACATCATATTTGAAGCTAGCCTGGGCTACATGAGACTCTACTTTAACAAACAAAGAAATTGAAGACAGAAAGAAATCACCTAGAATGGAGCAGAATGAACTAACGTCTCTGATTATGTATTTATCTGTAAAACTGGATTTGCATATATATAATTCAAAACCTCAAATTAAGACTTTAAAAAAAAAAACAGCTTTATGTACTAAGAGTAAAGTGAAACAAACTAAAAAAAAAAAGTGTGTTTGCAGTTGGTAGGTAGCCCTACAAAGGAAATTCTAATTGATTTGAAAAATGTGTTGTGGCAAAAATACAGCCAACCCATATTTATGGTGTTGTCCTTGTTCTCCTGTGAAAATTACAGAGTGCTATGGGATAATGCAAGGAAGTATTGATGTTATTGCACTTGAGAAATGAAATTGCCAGAAGTATAGAAGCAGGAATGTTCCAGACTAATTAAGCCCTGTAGTTCTGAATCTGAATGGCAGGCAATGTCACCCTTATTCCAAATGCTTAGGACCAGAAATATTGCTGATGTTTTAAGAGTTTGGAACTTTCCATATACATAATACAGTATCCTGAGGATGAGATGTAAGTGTGAACACAGAATGCTGAAACACTTCCTCTACACCCAGGCTGAAGTGATTCCCCAGAATATTTTCAGGGCAGTTGTATCTTGTACCACCCATTGTAGGAGCTGTGGGATTTTCACTTGCTTCATCATGCTCATTCTTAATGATTGAATTTTTAGTGTTATGAGTTTTTTTTAAATTGCATTCATATGAACTAACTCTCCTTTAAAGTCTTTTTAAAAAACAATATCTCTAACTTTGTCCATTGAAAGCATTAAAAATAATGATAGGCTTAATAGCTAAAGCATTCCTAACACCCAGACTGGTCTCCAAATACTGTTCCCTACTGAGGGTCAGGACTCTGGGAAGCCTGAGTGTGGGTGGTTGAGAAGTACACAAGATGCTCTGGGATATCTGGAATACACACAAAACATGAAATTTTTAAAGATGATCTGTCATGTCACAGACACACAAAGGCTGGTATCAGAAAAGAGGTACATACTGGCCAAAGATGGGGGTCATTTGAACCCCAGCATGATGGATATTTTTGGTTGTCAACTTGACTACATCTGAAATTAACCAAAACCTAAGTGGCTTGGCACACCTGTGAGGAATTTCTTTTTTTCTTGGTTGAAACATTTGAAGTGAGAAGACCCACTTTTAATCCATCTCTTCGGAGATGGGAAGATCCACCTTTAGTCTAGGCCACACCTTCTGCTGGCAGCCTATATAAAGGACATGGAAGAAGGAAGCTTGTTCTCTTTGCCTGCTTGCTGTCACTCTCTCTGGCAAGTCCACTTCGTCCCTGGCATTAGAGCTGCTACTTTGAGATTCTGGTACATACTGTAGACCAGCTAAGGTATCAAGTCTCATGGACTGAACTGGATTCTCGGACCTTCCTTTGATGTCTAGACAACCATTGTTGAACTAACTGGACCACATCCTATAAGCCACTAAAATAAATCCTCTTCTTGGATGGGTGGGTGGATGGATGGATGAATGGATGGGTGGATGGATGGATGGATGGATAGATAGATGGATAGATGAATGGATGGAGGGATGGATGGATGGGTGGGTGTATAGATTTATTCTATAAATTCTGTTCCTCTAGAAAACTCTAACTGTAAGTAATTGAAAACAACTGAAACCCCATTAAATAAATGCAACCTGGACCCATTCCCAAGGCAGGCTCAGTGGCTATTGCAATGAAGAGCAGGAATGACCATGGTAGAGAGCTACATATGCAGGGCTCAAGTGTATGTGGCAGCTTTCTGGTCTCCCTTGTGTACTTCAACATATTTGTACTGCTTAGTGTTTAAATATAATTTACTTATATCTCCATAAGCCCTTTGAGGGAAAAACTTTATTTTCATCTATTTGTCTTCAGAATCACTGGGACACAGCAGGTGTTCAGAGTGTTTATTGGACTTAAGTGAGTTCTAGTTATGTGGATTCTGGATAAAGAGCAATGAGCAGACAGTGGCCACACCTTCTTGGGGGCGGACCAATGTGACTGGAACAAGAAAAGCCTGATTGCTACTTCTCCTATTGTTTTTGAATGAATGTTGTTGTCTGTGCCCTGGGGCTTATGAAAGTCTCTTTTGTTTCCTTGTAGAGTGAAGAGTTCCACATCTATACCCAGTATTGCACCAACTACCCAAGGTATGGCCTGGAAAGGAGCAGAGTTCTTCTCCATTCTGTTTTGAGTCATCAGATGCAATGTCAGGTGCTGTAGGCCTGGCACTGTGCTGAAGACCATGGGAAATGCAAAAATGTTAAAAACAGACCATGAGGATCTCAGATATTGTTTGATGCCTTTTGAACTAGGAGGGTCCACGGAACTGGAGCAGGGAAAATTCATGAAAGACATTGAATAAGACCAAGAACATCACTGCAAAGGAAAATAGTTATATCCATGTTGTTGCACAGGACTATCTACTTCTCTGTTAGTCTTTTTTTTTTTCTTTTTTCTTTTTTTTTTTTTTTTTTTGTACATTTTGAAGATGCATTTGTGTAACTCAGCTAGGGAGAAAAATGTGTTCTGGTTTTGCTTAGCAAAGCTTTATGAGTTTTCCAAGTTTTATGAAGTTCAGAAAGGACAGGTCACGAGCAGTCAACACGAGGAAAGGGGCCCTTGAGCCTCTCGGGGCTATTGGCTCAATTTTGCTTGTTTCTGAGATTGGTGGTTGGAGGTCAGTTGAAGGAGCAGACTGGACAATGTACTGATCACTGAGTAAGAGTCAGGAGACAAGGCATTTCTTTTCTTTCCACAAGACATTTATTGGGTATTTGGCTCCTGAGCAATGTTGAAAGCTATAAAAACAAATGCTAAATTAAACATGCACAGTGATACGGAGATTCTAGGGGATTAAAGGAATGCAGGACACCCACTCCAATGCCAGAAACCTAATAGAGTCTCATCAAATGCAAATCCATCACCACTTATTCCTTCCAGCTCATGTATATATGACCCTGCTGAGGAACTCATGACAAACTGACTCAACAGGGTCCTGTAGCTGATGAATGGCCCAGTGAGGGTGCCAACCAAGTTGTTCCAGCCTCAGGCCACCCACTATCATATCTTTATAGAGTTCTGGAGCTTTGTGTGAAGCAATGATCAGGAGGTTCTTGCAGCCCAGCCAGGAAGAGGTACTCCTGGTCAGTCTCGGCAGAGATGGTCCACAAGGTTACAGTATACAGCAGAATCCTGTGGCTGCTGAGAAAAGGAAGAGCAAACATCCTTAACCTACAACCCAGAAGATGCCTAAAAGGCTAGTGTGTGCTAAAGCCTGAAGTTTAGAATTACTTTTAACAACCACTTCCCATTGTAAAAATTTTTGTTTCCTGGGAACAGTGTTCAAGATGTGACACCACCGTTATTCATTTGGATGGACAGCTCTGCTTTTCCCAAGTTTCTCTTTCAAACAAAAATTCCACATACATATCCAAGCATTTTTTATAATCTTTGTATATAAACACACCCAAAGTTTCCAGGGTTACACTGAAGCATTTGTTTTTTCTGATACTATATCAACTATAGGATGGATGTATCAACTAAATCTCATTGTCGTTAAGCCAAAGCACCATGCAGCAGAGGAACCATACGGTCAGCCCATAGCCTGTCCAGAAAAGTCCTTTCCTGGCAAAAAGGAAACTGTTCAAACTAATAAATCAGCAAGGTGCTGGGTCTGATAGTCAGAGGGGCTGACTTGGGAGGATCTGTCTGTGTGCATTTCACTGTGAACATAGCATCCAAAGACATAACCTCATTATAGAAACTTTCCAAACCAAAAATTTAGAAAGTTTTTCTGACTTCCTGAAGTACTAGTCTTTGCCATTATGGGGTGTTTGGGGATCCTGGGAAAGCTGCACTATTTCATGCTTAGTGCAGATCTGAAGGAAGTAGAATCCAACATCCCTGCCTTTCAGCAGCTTGTTTGCTTTGGAGAGAGGCAGAACCCAACTGAAATAGTATACTAGGGGCGATTAAATACCTAAATGAGAATTAATATAGCATGGACTCTATAACATGAATTGGAAGCTAAAGACACATGAAGTAACAAGAACTAGCCCTAGTGATGATGGTTATGGGCAGTTTCTTAGAAATCATGTGTTTCAATTTTGAGTCTGCTTTAAAGAAGCCCTTGTTAACGGAGGGATGTTCTCAATGAAGAAGGCATGTCCAGTTCTTGCCCAATATGTAGCTTTCATAGCTACAAGGAAATATTTCTGTTCCTGTCTCAGGCAGTTTGCCCTGGGACTTGAGATTGCCTTGTCTCTGTGTTAGCAAGCCAAGAATACCAAGATTTTTCTCTCCACCTGAGACCCAGGTTGATGACTATAAATGTGGCAGGCACACCTTGGCAAGTGACGACTTCCTTCATGCCAATCACACCCTGGTGATTTCACCGTGAAGAAGCATGAGTCCCTCCCTCTTTCCCCAAGGGACAGGCACAAAGGAGGTCATGCCATTGTCCTCAGATGCCTGTCCTATTCCTGAGATTTCCGGGAACCTCAAGTGTTCTATGCCCTGGTTTGTAGCAGATTCCCATCTTGAGCAAGAGATCGGGTCATCGGTCACCCACCAGGCTACTGAGCAACTACATCTAATTCCAAAGACTTCAGGGAAATGCGCAGGTCACATAATGAAGAGTTTTAAAATCAGGACTAAAGGGAGAAATAAATCCATTTAAACTGATATTTTCTAAAGCAGACAGCACAAAGAGACTCTACCAGCTTAATTACAAGACTCTCACTTAATGTCTTCCCAAGGGGTTTTATTTCGTTGTTTGGTTTCATCTGATTGTCACAATTAATTTTGAAAACATGGCAGAGACTATTAGAGGAAAAGAATAAAGTGACTCCGTCTGCATCCAAGTTATACCACATCAAGATTTTAATTTGCACATGTGTGTGATATCTGATTCTATTAACTAGCTTGATGTGGAAGGGATAAACATTATTATAAATGTTGCTTTAAGATACATTGGAGCTGCATATTACTTTAGGAAAGCTGCAGAAGGGACGCTAGCCCTTTTTTTCTAGCATCCCACAGTGAGACTACCAGAAATGAAAAGATTAACAGTAGAGGGGATGTTCCTCTGAGAAAAGTCAATTCTCGGGAAATGATATAGTAGACATATTTCACAAACCATCTGAGGGGGGTGACAAGTGCCCTGATAGGAGAGTAAGTATGTGCTAAAACAGGACTTGGTTTTGTCTCAAAGCAGGGATGCTGTGTCTTATAGCCTATGAGAGATGAATCCAGATGTGCATCATGAGCACTGTACAAAGACATCCAGATGGGGCATGTGGAGGGGCTAAAATCCAATGCAAATGTCACTTGTCTAGCTACAGGATGCTGGTGTGGGGCTGTATGTCCTCGAAGCCCAAGCCCATGGTTCTTTGCCACCAAGTTCAGTTCCCTTTTCTAAGTCAACCCATCCAAACAAAGGGATACCTTTTTCTAGCTTGCCCCAAAGCATTCTATGCAGGAGTTAGCTCCATGGCTACCCTGACTGTTTTAGGGTATTTCCACCAAGCTGGTATTTAAAACTCAAATGCTCATGTAAAACAGGGCATCATCCTGATGAAAAGCATGTGCTTCTCCTGCAGGTCTGTGGCAGTGCTAACTGAGTGCATGAGGAACAAGATACTGGCCAAGTTCTTCCGGGAGCGCCAGGAAACTCTGAAACACTCACTGCCCCTGGGGTCCTATCTCTTAAAACCAGTTCAACGAATTCTCAAATATCATCTCCTTCTACATGTAAGTCTCTGCCTGTACTAGAATTCTTGCCAAGAGATGGGTCTTGGGGTGTGTATATTAAATTGGGAGGGGGGTGCCAGAAAATTTTGTGCTCATATGGAAACATTTTCTACACTTATGCTTTACAACTGCTTTGAGGAATTAGAGATGCTCGTATGCTAGGGTACAGCCCCATTGACAAGAGCCAAGCTGAAAGATTAATTTGAACTTGGATAGTGACAGGGCTCAGGAATGCCTTGTGCTGGACAGGGTCAATTTCAGGCAGGGAGCTAGCCTCTAAATGAAAAGCAGATTCATTTTTCTCTTTTGCTTTATTTCCATGAGACCCTATTCAGGAGACAGTTGGGAGGGAAACTGTCATAAATTGACCCTCATATGAACGAAAAGAGAAAGTGCTGGAAAGGGAGTGGACAGATGAGCAGCTCCAGGAAGGATCTCTGAGTGGGGCTTAGCCTCATTTCTGGCTATTGACCCTTTCTAATAGTTTCTACTACTTGTATAATAGTCAAGAAGTCTTTAGAAATGAGATGGATGTAGGCCTCAGATTCACCTCTCATACCCTCTAAGGAAGTTCATAAGAATGGAGAATGTTATATTGAAGATTATTTGAATTCTACAAGTAGGACTTGCTTAGTTTAACAATGGGGGGAAAACAGAACCATACAGTTGAGGAACGGAACCCTGAGGCAACTCTATATGAGGTGCCATAAGGGGCCACATTCACTGGGCTCATAGCCATTCGATAACAATGAACTAGTGCTTGTCACCTGTTATTCTGTGTACTAGATTAAGAATCTTTTTCTAAAAGGGTTGTAGAGGTAACTGGAGGAGGATCAAGACCTTGACATCATCTCAGCTAGAAAGAGGCTTTGAGACCCTTCTTCAACCAACCAACAAACAAATAAATAAAAAATTTACATAAAGGCATTTTAATTCAGAGCTCTGTTTTATCCATATGCCTGGTGTCTCTCCCACACAGATACTAATCAAGCAAAACCCTGTCTCACTTCCAGGATGAGACAAGACCAGGCGTGTTCAGCGTGGCGTGACCGTTGACCATGTGTGGTGTCTCTTTTGAAATGATTCTGGGTTTCTAACTTGGGCAATCATTTCTGGTTTGCTGAGTTCACATATGTAAAATTTCACTGAAAATGTCTTTGTGTGCTTGTTTAAGTAGCCCATCCTTGGAGAATCGTTGGTCATCTCATCAAGCCACACTGGAAGTAGTTCCTTGATTTTTAAATTAGTTCTAATGACCTTTGAGATTTAATGGGATAAATTGGCTAAGTCAGTGTCCAGACAGTTCTTGAAAAAGAAAATAACACCTTCCCCAGAATACATCTCTGCTAAGCTGTATTAATGTAACATATAAGGCATTAGTCATCTAGAGAATCAGGTAACCGTCAATCAGGAAAAATCCAAGATCTCAGCTCCTCTGAGCAGTCAAGATCCTTACAAAAACTTAATTGATATTTATAAGTGATTATTAATAAAGGAAAATAAAAGAGTGATAACTGAATTAATCCCAAACTATCTTCTTGTTGCATTTGAACTATTTTGGCTTTTAGAATATGTCTCCATAATTCACATCAATTCAAAGTTGAACCACACATGTGCACTCTCACAGGGTCACCCCCTGAGCATCTATGTCCATTTACCAATAGATGGAATTGACTCTTAAACTAAAAACAGATACTCATCTTGACCTTGGATTTACAGTACATTTTTCTAAGACATTCTAACAAGTGGCCCTGAAAGTTTGGAAAGAAACTTTCTTCCATATGGTCAAGGTAGATGAAAAACACTCAAATATTCCATTTTTAAAAGTGCTACTATAAAGTGATGAAATTAATACTCAAGATTACACATAAAGCTCCAGCATCTGCTCTGTAGATAGTGATGGATGACAGATATCACAAACCATCTAAAGAGCAATGACTTACTACTGTAGACACAGTACCCTTTAGCATCTCCAGAGGATTGATTCCAGGACCTTCCATAGATGCTCAAATCCCTTATACCAAATAGCATAGTATGCCATAATGAAACCTATTATTCTGTGCACTATGTTTTTAAAAATAACAAAGTCAGAAAATTATTTGCAAATAACTCACATACTTTCTACCATATATTAGGCTGTAAATAACCTCTAGGTTGCTTATAATATGTAATATAATATAAGGACTGTGTGTGTAACTATTATATATTTACAGAATTTATCTGCATTGAGCAAATGTAGACTTTTTTTACATTGTTCCTAAGCAGTATAATAACTATAGATACAGCTATTTTGGGAGGTGATAAGGCTATTCTCAGTTTACCACAGGCTAAACCCATGCATGTGGAATCTATGAATATGGATGATCACTGTATTTATGTAAGATTAATGTTTTTAAAAGATAATGTTTTATATTAATAAGCATTTGTTGGGACTGGAGATGTAGCTCAGTGGTAGAACACTGTGAACCTTTCTACACTCTGAATGACTGCTCTTTAGGCTTTAAATATGACTACATGAAAACCACTGGCTTAAAGCTAGCTATCTGTCTCTCTCTCTCTCTTCCTCTCTCTCTCTCTCTCTTCCTCTCTCTGGTGTTGAGTGCTGAGGATCAAACCCAGGGCTTGTACCACTGAGCTTTACACAGGGTACCCACTATATATGTGTGTGTGTATATATATTTATATAACATACATACTGTATTTTAGTATATAATTTTATATATAATGTCAAATTATATTGCTAAATGCTCTCTTATGCTAGACACCACTGTAAATTACATGGAGTTATAGTATCTCCATGTAACTTACTGCAAGGCTTGTACCCTTTATATTCATTCCATTTTGTGGGGTTTTGTGTGTGTGTGTGTGTATGTGTGCACGGTAGGTATTTATGGTAAAATTATCTTTTAAACTTAAGAAATGATAGGTAATACATAAATAAATCATGTATGTGTGTGTATACATACACACATATGAATGAAACTGAACCTAGAGAAGCCATTTGCTTTATTGACTTCATGGGGGAAAAAATCTAATAACTGATTTTTTTCCTTTTTAGGAAATAGAAAATCACCTTGACAAGGACACAGAAGGCTATGATGTTGTGCTCGATGCTATAGACACGATGCAGCGAGTGGCATGGCACATCAATGATATGAAACGGAAGCACGAGCATGCTGTCCGCTTGCAGGTGAGCCAGGTGACAGTGCCCAGCAAGGGCTGTGACACATTGCAGTTTTCCAAATCACAGAGTCAGGCTGCATCAGTAGCATCTCCCACTTACAGTCTTCTCTTCCGTTCTCCCTTAACATGGATCAGGACGTGGATGATACTGACCATTGCTTAGAGTGGCTACATAGGATAAAATTTATCCTTATTAAATGAATAATGTTGTTATGGCTCTTTTGATGACCCTGATTAAATATGAGTCTCTCAAGACTTTATCTGATGCTATCACAAATCAATTACAGCTCTTGCTAAAAGCAAATTTTCTCTAAACTATTAAAGGACTTTGAGGTCCCTAGTCCTCTCTCACTAGTTTATACAAAACCATGACACACAACGTTAGGGTCACCGGTGACTCAATGGAGAGACCAGAGACTAAAGCTGCTCCTTTGAATTTCACTTGAGACACATCTCAAAAACATTATTTTAGTCTCTGCAACTTTTAACTGTGACAAGTGACAGATTTGCTAAGGTCCATTCAACACCAATGTTCTGAACCCTAAATTCTCAGGAACCTGCCCTGTCCCCTGTGTGAACTTTTGGTTGCATCCTAGACGCCTCTAAAAATGGACCGTTTAAAAACAAGGAGACTTGGAGAGGGCTCAGTGGCTATGAGCACTTGCTGCTTTTGTATAGGATCCAGGTTCAATTCCCAGCACCCACACAGATGCTCACAATTCTCACAGCTGTCCCTAATTCCAGTTCCGGGGGATCTGACACTTCTTATGACTCCATGAGCACCAGGCTCACGTGTGATGTACACACAGACATGTCCATTTCCTTTTTTTTTAAAAAAAAAAAAAAAAAAAAAAAAAACTTTATTTATTTTTTATTTATTTATTTATTTGCCTTGGTGTTTGCCTGGAACTGGAACTACAGACAGTTGTGAGCTACCATGTGGGTGCTGGGAATTGAACCCGGATCCTCTGGAAGAGCAGACGGTGCTCTTAACTGCTGAGCCATCTCTCCAGCCCCCGTTCATTTCCTTTCTAGATAAATGAACTTAATATTGACAAAGTCCTGAGAAAATGTCTGTGGTGTTACCCAGGCTTCATATTTGAGTTACTCATGTATTGTATAGACTCAGTTTCTAGAACATTCTTACATTGAACAGTGGAGGTTTTTAATTCAAAGAGTCTGAGAAAGGAAAGCACCATCAGAGACTACCCTGTGAAGCTTTTGAAAGGTCTAGCTGCCAATGTCAGCCATAGCACTGGATTATTAAGAGTGACAAAAAGCAGTTGGCGCGACTGAGTATTTCTGCAAGCAAAAGATGCCAGAGGAGCAGCTGACTCAAGAATCTGAGACCCAGTGTCTTCCTGTGGAGGTTCAGGATGCTTCCACCCAGAAGACACCTGTGGAGGTGGCTGATGCTGCCTGCCACCCAGCTGTTTCCTGGTTCTACAGAAAGAAATCCAGGCAGCAAATTTCAGTCACAAATTGCATCCATAGACAAAAGAAGAAATTTCATCACCCCAACATGAGATGATGTCTTTTTTCTCTTTGACCCAACCGTGGCACTACAATTATGTATACTCATCATCAACAACAACAAAACGTGAATGATAAATAAGTGAATAATGTAAAGTTAAAAAAAAAAAAAAAGCAGTTGGCAATTCAGCATTAACAATTTGATTTATTTCAGGTAACCCTGGACTGATAGCTTTGCCCCATAAGGACTGACTTATGCCGGTCACCTTCTTTGAGGTTCAATGACAGGTCGCGGAGTCTGAAATGTGTTGCTGCAGTTTGTCTGATGTTTAATTCAGGGGAATTTCCATCTTCTTAGGAGATCCAGAGCTTGCTAACTAACTGGAAAGGGCCAGACCTCACCAGCTATGGGGAGCTGGTGCTTGAGGGGACCTTCCGCATCCAGAGGGCCAAGAATGAGAGGACACTCTTCCTTCTGGACAAACTACTTCTCATCACAAAGAAGAGGGATGACACGTTTACATACAAAGCTCACATCCTGGTGGGTCCTCACAGAGTGGCATGCAAGGCCTGGGGGTGGCTTGTCGACTGGGGGTGCCTCACCAACTGTGCTTTCTTCTGCAGTGTGGCAACCTCATGCTTGTGGAGGTCATACCAAAGGAACCACTCAGTTTCACCGTCTTCCATTACAAGAACCCCAAGCTACAGCACACAGTTCAGGTAACAGGCAGGTTCCCCCTACATGGAAGGGCTATGTGGAGCTCAGCCATCATCCTGTGTTATCTCACAGTCTCAGTATTTAAATCTCCTCATGTAGGCCAAATCCCAGCAAGACAAGCGCCTCTGGGTTCTGCACCTGAAGAGACTGATTCTGGAGAACCATGCAGCAAAGATTCCAGCAAAGGTAAGGAGAGGAAGTCAGTCAGCACACAGTCATGCTTGCTGAAAGGGCCCAGGCCCTAGCGAGGAGTCTGACAAGAAGTGAGGCCAAGCTTCAAAATAAAGCTTGTAATCCCAGCAATCAGAAATCTAAGGCCGAAGGATGACCAAGCAAAACCCTGTCCACAAAAAGGCATTTTTGGAGGTTTTGTATTGATATATATAACCACAAAGGAGTCAATGGCACCCACTACAGATCTGCAAGTGTCTTAGGCTATGGAGGTAATGTTGCTTGAGGATAGGGGTGGGGGGTGGGGTAAGTGAAAGACTATAAAGAAACTAATAGAAAATACAGGGAACTTCTCTGAGGAGACCTGAGAGTCTGGGGAGGCTGTGTTAGGTCCTATGGAAACAACAGGAAACCAAGGCCAGTTTGGTGGGAAAGGAATTTACCAGGAGAGAGAGAGAGAGAGAGAGAGAGAGAGAGAGAGAGAGAGAGAGAGAGCGCTGCCTGCCTAACCCAAATCTGTGTGCTGGGAAAACAATTGTGCCGAAAGCCTGGGCCAGAGGACAAAGTGTTCAGCTCCAGCCAGGGAGGAGAGGAAAGAAAATGCCTCCTGCTTTCGTGAAGGATGAGGAATGTTCTTATGAAGCTGAGGAGAGGGAGGGGAACCGGGCTGAGACAACAGAGTCAACAAAAACAGGAATGACACCCTGCTCACTAAACACAGCTGGTGTTAGGACCAGAGGGCAGGAGACAGGGCAGAGGTGAGGCTGGGGAGGTGGCAGGCGGCCAAGGAGCCTGCTGAACGCCACACAGGGAGCAGATGCAAGACAGGTCACCCAGGCAAAGGGAACAGATGTCACCCTCTGAGTCAGAAGTGTCAGGAAGGGCTTGGGGTTGGGAGTTAACCAGAGCGGCTTACAGAGGAGACCTAACCGGTTAGGCGGGAACAGAGGAGCATCTGGCAGGGTGAATGGAGGTGGAAATTCAGGTTCTGGCAGCCCAGGATTAGGAAGAGCACTGATTGGAGCCCAATCATTTGACAGGATGACCCACAAGAATGTAGAAAGGAAACAGGGACTCCTGGGGATCCCAGCATGTCACCTGCTGGGGGAGGAGTACTCGGAAAGCTGCCAGAAAGAGCAGCAGGGACCCACTGAGGACCGGCAGGAGGGCACCTGATGATAACAGCAGAAAAGCAGTATTGAGGAGTCAAAACAGACACACAGTATAGAATTGGGAGTGTTTACAGTGGGTTGAAAAAAAATGAGAAACAGACTGGGTGGAAACTTTCCTTTCCCCACAAAGTTCAAAAAGGTGTAATTTAGAGAGAGTAACTCAATCAAAAGGAGGCTTCTATCTTGGGGGTGGGGGGAAACAGACATGGTGTAGGTTAGTGAGCTGTCCGGGAAGACAAGAAGGCAAGAGTCAGTAAGGATGAGGAAGGGCCCTTTGTCAGGGGAAGCAGAAGGAACAGAGCCATGAGCACGGAAGGGGTAGCCTTGGAAGGAGTAGACAACATGTTCCCCGAGCTAGGGTAAAGAATGAAGAGAGATGGCAGAGCAATGCTGTGCGGAATTAGAGCTGGAGGTGCTGGTGCTGGTGATGAAGTCATCCCCTGGGATGGAGCGGGGATGGGGTAGGTATGTGAAAGTAGGGAGGGTCACGCTCACTGCTAAAGAAAATGGTCTAGTTACTCAAGCTGACTCAGCTCCTTTCTGAAAGGGACCAATGACCCACCGGAGGCTACCCCGTGAATCAGTGATGCTGTCATGATAAATTGCTTAGCAACATGGAAACTGCTATAAGGAACCACAGCACTCATGAGCTCCTCTCTAGGGGTTGGGGAGCTGGGTAGTGAAAGATTCCTACAGCAAGGAGACGGCTGCATGTTCGTGAGCCTGTAGGGGCAGTGACTATGATTTCTTGCCGAGTGGAGAAGAGGCATCCTGCCTATGGTCAGCTTGTCCACTGAGAAATACGGAATCTGTAGTTGAAGACAGTTCCTAATACCCTCCCTACCTGGGAAGCCAAGCAATGCTGGTATGTTCAGGTTCTAGGATGGGCTTATGGCCATGTTGCTACTATGAAGTAGAGGAAATGGTTATTAGAAATAAAGTAGCAAAAGCCTAAAATGAAGGGGTGAGGCATCATCTGGAGGATGGTGGGATGTCTACAATGAGACCAAGAGAAGAGAGATAGAACAAGAATTAGAATTAGAGTCGTAAGAGTGGTACTGGGTGGGAAAATTCAGAAGGAAAAAAGAAAGAATTTGCCTTTGATTGGTTGGTTGAGACAGGGTCTCATTATGTAGCCCAGGCTAGCCTTGGAATCCCCCACCTCCCATCCTGGCCTCCTGAGTGTTGGGATCACAGATTGCCTTCTACGTGATCTAAAAGATGTTCAGCCTGGCCTCTAGGAGCTGTGCCAACAGAGGCTTTATGTTCAGGAAATGAATCCTCAGGGCTATGCGCTTGGACTGAAGTGTCAGTTTCATCAAGTGTATTGAGATACAAGGAAACTCATGCAGAACCATGATTGCCTTCCCTCATGGTTACTCAGAGCAGTGCCCTTCTGAGAGATGGCACCATGACTTTGATACGCCCCACCTACTGTTTATAAGAATCCTGGGGAAATCAAATTGCTTAATAGGATTCTGAAAAGCAATTATAGCCAATTACCAAATGAGGCAGCTTACATGCCTGTCCCCCCTCCTCCCCTCTACGTATTCCTGACTGTTTTTTCTTAGTGCTAAAAACAATTAATATAGGCACAATACAATTATTAGTCCATTTGGAATCTAAAATGGATTTTAATTAACCATTATCGAATACACAGACATTGTGATAAGTACACTGCATTCATACTTCACACTCAGTAAAATAACTTAGAGATGGGTCATGTTCTTCCCATGTTAGAGAAATAAAATCAGAGGTTCAGAAACAGGAAGTAAATCGTCCAAGTTTTACAACTAGTGCATGGCCAAATTCAGATTCAAACCCAAGTCAAAACCTGGCTCCAAAGAGCCTCTAAACCATATTTCCCCCAACTAGAAATGAAAACAAACATATTTGATATACTTTATCCACTATAATGTTAAAACTAATTAGTTGCCCTATTTAAGTAGGGTTATTAAAAATAAAGGTGGGTTTTTTTTCGATCTTTCATCAAGACTATCCAATTGTTTTCTTAAAGCTTGCGAAATATATTTGTTTCTATGAAATCAAACAAATGTATAATGGGACACTTTAAACAACCAGACATGTATAACCCTGTCTTCTAATGTCAACACAGCTGTTGAGCAGTCACAAAATTCTGCCAACCTTCCTCCAGGCCTCTAGCTCCCGGATGGTCCTCGGCTGCCACCTAGTGGACAGTGTGGAAAGACTTCTCTTCTGAAATCATTTACAGTATTTAAGCCTTTTTATGGATTAACTATGTTAAGGGAATTTCTTGGAACTAGTCACATGCCCCATTTATATGTATGGTATATAAACTGAGCCAAACCAATTGAGCATAAAGATGAAGTATGTGCTTTTTCACTTTAAATTTCCAGAGATTAAGCTACCATTTGTGTTTGAAATTAATTCCAGCTAGAAACCTCCAGTTCCAAATATAAAATAGACATACAAGTATATGAAATAGGAAACTATTTTTTCTCAAAATTAAGGAAACTGGTCATGTTTTTTTCCTGTCTGTGCCTCTGTCTTTATTTTTTTAATTCTGTGTGATTACCACTCAGCCCAAGTAGCTTTGTGTGATATCATAGATTGCTTCAAATTATAAAGACATTTCAGTTTATTTTAGTTTAGCATAGTATATGTAGATTAAAGTATATTTCCCTCTGGGGAAATGTAAGCAGTATTGGAAAGCAAGACATGTCATCTCAACTAATCCTCCACCACCCCCACCCAAACAGTTGACAAAATGGTGGGTTAAGACAGTTCAGCTTATCTATTTCTAAGTCTCTGAGCATTGGCAACATACAGCAGCAGTAACAGAAAACCCCAAAGAATTTTGGGCAGAACTTCTTAAGTGTGTGGAAAGCAGAAGCTTCAAGGCATCAGGCTTCATTACAGAAGTGTAGAGACAGGGGCTGTGCCTGTGCCGGCCAGTTGATTTTAATGGCACTCAGAAGGGTAGGTTCTATTGTTCCACCTTACAGTTGAGAGGTAAGCACCACCCCCTCCGGTTACTTTGGGCCAGGAGAGCAACTGAACAGCAGCCATGCTTAGTATGCATGCAGTTGGTTTTGGTTTTGGTTTTTACTTGCCTAAACAATATAGTATGAAACTATCTACAAGGCATTTACCTGTTGATATGATACATAATCTAGAGCTGATTTAACATTTACAGAAAGACACAGACAGGCTCTGGATAAAGGTGGGGTCTTTATGTCAAGGGCTTGGGTGTCCCAGCCTTGCTCTTGCTGCGTTTCTGTAAATGGAATACCCTGACAAAAGAATCTGCTTGGGGAGGAAGGGTTTATTTCAGCTCCGGTTCAGGTCACACTCCATCATAAGGGGACACCAAGGCACGAGTTTACACCACACCCACAGTCAAGAGCAGAGAGAAATGAATACTTGCGGGCCTACCACTGAGCTCACTGTCTCCACTCTTAAATAATTCAGGACTAAGCCTCAGGGTGGCGATCCACACCAATGGGTCTTCCCATACCAATTCACAAAAGCAAGGAGATAATCCACCCCTCCCATATGCCCACAAGCCAACTTGATCTAGACTAGCAGTTCTCAACCTGTGGGTCACAATCCCTTTGGGGGTCACCTAAGACCAGCAGAAAACACAAATATTTACATTATAATTCATAACAGGAGCAAATGTACAGTTATAAAGTAGCAATAAACTAGTTTAGGGGGTCACTACAACAAGAGGAACTGTATTAAAGGGTCACAGCATCAGGAAGGTTGAGAACCACTGCTATAGACAGCCTTTCATTGAGACACTCTTCTGGGTGAGTCTAATGGGTGTGAAGCTGACAGGAAAAACTAACCCCTGAGTCTTCACTGTACTACGCCAAGTGAACAGCATCTGCTAATCCCCATGAGGATAGTCTTTGAGAACCCTCAACTATGTATTAAAGCCTAAAAGAAATAGTCATGGCTTTTCAAAAAATATATATAAATGTTTTGTTTTTTTAAATCCATTTATTTAGATGTGAGAAGATCTCTGTAATGCTTTGTAGCTTAAAGAAGAAATTGAAGGAAAAATTTTAATTATATTTTTTTTCTCTTTTAGGCCAAACAAGCAATACTTGAAATGGATGCCATCCGTGAGTTTCTTTTTCCCTGAGCATTCTTTGGGGAGATGCTGTTGTTTGTTATGTCTATCACATTCCTATCTCAAATCTTGTAAAATGTTAGTATTGAGAAACCCACAGCTGTTCACTCCATCTTAGCAGCTGGATTACCATCTGGTCATCCCTGAGGTTCGTCTCTCCTTTTACTCTCCTGGTTTACCTGTGACTTACTGGATGGCCACACTTCTTTTTTTTTTTTTTTAACTTATGAAACTTCATTGAAGAAGTGCTTTATTTCTTCACTTGATTATTTACCAATTTCTTGTGTTTATAGTAACAATCCAATGTTTAGTATAAAACATCCACAAACTACAAAAAACATAAAAATGTTCTCTGCAAACATACAAAGTGAAAACAAGTGTAGCGATTTTACCTGGGGACAGCAATAAACTTCGCCACAGAGCACTTCGGAAATGTGTCTTCATCGCTGTTCAGAAACCAGTTCACAGATGTGTTTCTTAATAATACAAATCTTAGTCACAGGTTAACACAAGCATATTACAAATAGCATTATCTATACTGAAGGAAACAATTTCTGTATTGCCAAAAGTTCACTAACCAAATTTCAGTCATTTCAAGATTACCTGTCTGATAAACTATGACCTAAATTTGCTGAAAAAGCAAATTTTGAATGCAGTGAAAATCTACTTGTCTCAGTCCTCTAAGCTGCCAGCAACTTGCCACTCATATCTCACACTCCTATTAAATTCTTCCTTATAAGTCCTTATTTTCATCTGGGAAACAATGTGGGCCTTGTCATAAAATAAATTTCACTTTAAATATGGTTTTTATTCAACCTTCAACATCTTAGTAAATGCCAGCAATGTGTAAAGCCCTGAGATGAATTCTTTTTCTTTTTTTTAATTATTATTATTATTATTATGAACAAAGAAGTCACACTTTCTATCCTTGTATATCCTTATTCAAGGTCCCTTCCCCCTCCCACCACATCAGGTCATTCTCTCTTCTCCACAACTCCCCATCCCCTCCCTGGGCAGGCAGCAGACAGTCCCATGGTCCCACTGACCCAATATTGCTTAGTTCAGTCTCCACTCCTGGCAGATCCAGCTTTCTCCCCCCCTCCCTCATGAGTGAGTCAGGTGTTCCTCTAAAGGGAGTGGGATCCAAGGAGTCAGTCCAGGGTGTTTCTGATCCCAAGCTGTTCAGTGGTTGTGGTTTGCAGCTTGGGCATGCTTTGCTTTTTTTCTTGTTTGTTTGTTTGTTTAGAGTCCACTAATGAGTGAGTACATCCCCTGCTTATCTTTCTGAGATTGTGATACCTCGCTCAGGAGGATATTCTCCAAATCCATCCATTTGCCTGCAAATTTTAGGATATCATTTTTTCTTACTGCTGAGTAGTACTCCATTGTGTAGATGTACAACAGTTTGTTAATCCATTCTTTAGTTAAGGGGCATCTAGGTTGTTTTCAGGTTCTTGCTATTACAAATAATGCTGCTATGAACATAGTTGAGCTAATGCCTTTGGAGTGTGACTGTGCATCTTTAGGGTATACACCCAAAAGTGGTATTGCTGGGTCCTTGGGGAGATTGATTCTCAATATTCTGAGAAACCGCCATATTGCATTCCAAAGTGGCTGAACAAGCTTACACTCCCACCAACAATGGAGTAGTATTCCCCTTGCTCCACATCCTCTCCAGCATAGGCTGTCATCTGTGCCTTTTATCTTAGAATGGCCACACTTCTAATTCCTGCAAGTCTTAAAGCTATCAGATGTGCCTCCATGGAGGACTCTTTCTCTCCGCCACAATAAAAAACCAAAAAACTTTACTCACCCTTTAAAAAAAAAAGTCCCTTCTGATTAACTATAAGAACCTTTAGCACTTGAGAATTATTGTAGTTTCTGATGTAGCGCAAAATTCAAAAATTCCAGCCACCCTACATGGTCACCATATCCCCCTCTTTGCAGACCATCCAGGCTTCTGTTACAGCCCTGAGGGACAGATGAAGACACCCTGTGGCTCTAAAGAAGGTTCTGCACCACAAAGGCTGAGGCGGAAATCTGGTAAGCAGGAAGCTGTCACTGAAGTGGAGAGAAATCCTGAGAGGGACAGGCATTTTCTGGCTGGTTATTGGTTTAATCCTTTTAAGGCTACCAAAAAGAAAGAAAGGAAGGAAGGAAGGAAGGAAGATACTCTCTAGCCTTTCTTTAAAACCTCCCTACTTACCTTTCTCCCAATAAATATAATGTCAACCAGCCAGATAGGATGGCATGCACATTTCGCCCCAGACAGAAGCAGGAAGAGCTCAGTGAGGCGGAGGCCAGCCTGATCTACATAGTAAGTCTGGACCAGACAGAGCTTCACAGTGAGACCCTGTGTCAAATAGAGCAACTGCTTCTGCTGTATACAGCACTCACATTGGCAAGTACCCCCTTAAGCGCTCTGCTGTTGCTGGTTTTAAAAAAAAAAAAAAAAAAAAAAAAGCATGCCTTGTGAATGACTCAAGAGTAGTCAAGCCTGACATTTTGACCTCTATTTTCCTAGCTCTCAAATTTTGGCTTTATATGACGGAGTGATTACGAAGTCCACTTTACCCTTTACTATAGGCACGGAAAGCAAGGATAGAAAACAATTACAATCTCTGCTTATAAGAGTAAGACCTTCCTTGTGAGGGAGAAGAATAGAAGAAATGAATAAATAAATACGGGCCTCTTTGATAAAGCTTTGGCAGAGACAGATGGAAAAGAGAGTGAAAAGGCAAAAGAGAAAGATTCCAGGAAGGAGAGAGACTTCACGGAGTTGAAGACTGATACCCTTGATGGAATGTGAGGCTGAGGCGGAGAGCTGGAATCATCTGTGCAGAGCCTAGGCCTTGAGCCAACAGGCTATAGGACAATCAGCAACTGTCAGCAGCTGGTCCTGGCTGAAGTGAGGGATGGAGCTGAGGTAGAGGAGGATGTGGATAGAGGGTGCTGATAGGAGCCTCAACACAAAGGCTTAGCAGGCCATGCACAAGTGTGAATATGGCAAGGCAAAGGGGGATCTTAAACTATAAGCATATATGCTTTTAATAGTAGTTGGTTTCCTGTTTAGAACTAAGTGGCAAAACCAGGAGTGCAGCTCAGTGGTAGAGTTCTTCTCTATCGTGAGCAAGGCCCTGGATTCAATTCCCAGCACTGACAAAAAAAAAAAAAAAAAACAAATAGACCTAAATAGCAAGCAGTCTTCCCACCGCACCTCAGTGCAGCATCCACACTAGTCCAGAAGAGAAATGATGAAGGCCTGGACATAGGCTGGTGACTTGGGTCAGCTCACTAAAAAGCTTTCTAGTCTGGTGGATGAAAACAAGATAAACGGAGAATGGTATCGTGATCACAAGCTTGGGGGAGAAAAGTCATTGAGAAGCTAGTAGCAAATACAAGTGAAAGTTCAAGAGAAAGCAATGAGCTCAGATTGAGAAGAGAGAGGTGGCCGGATCCAAAGCATGGGTAAGGTGCACAGTCTAGAATATAAAAGCACAAGTTGCCAGCTGATAGGCTACTGTGGGAGCTTCAAAGTTGTTCTGCTGTTCGGCAGGTTGGTAAAGTGACACCTGCCCTTCTGTGCCGTGGCTCCTGACCCTTTAGAGTTTATCATCCAACTTCAGCAAAGTGAATTGCTTACACCTGAGTATCTCTGAGAGCTGAGAATTTTTAAAGACTAGATAGCCTTCCTAGAACTAGGTGCTGGGGATGTTGTGTAGTTGATAGAGTTGTATAACTTGTACAAAGCCTTGGGTTCTTTCCTCAGCTCTACATAAAGGGAGCTGGTACCTGTGATCTTTGGGTCGGTAATCTCTGAAGTGAGGAAACAGAGACAGGAAGATCAGGAGTTCAAGGTCATCCTCAGCTACACAGCTGAGACCAGCCTGAGATGCGTGGAAGCCTGTCTAAAACAAAACAAAACAAAAGAACATTTCTAAAGCTCTTAAAATGTCAATAAGCTACTAATTTATTTATGAGGGAAGGTATTGATTTGCAAATGATTATGACTTTGCTCTCCCCCCACCCAGAACCTTCCTCGAGGTCCCACAAAGTGCTGAAGACCAGTGGTGAGTCTGAAAATAAGAAATGCATTTTTCATTCTTAGTCAAATCAAAAATTATGTGTTAGGTTCATTGTAGATTGGTGGGCTTGATAGCCGGATTGCAGGAAGCTTAAATGTTTCCATCAGCAGAAGTGTCCTATTGCAAATTAGTCACCTGGTACACATTATTTACAACATATCTGATGGACATAGAATTAACATATATCATAAAGAGAAATGTAATCAACAAAAGCAATAGGAAAAGGACCTTTAAACATGTAATAACATGTTATATATGTCTATTCATATACATACGTCTCAGGTTCCCAGAAGAAACAAAGTGCTGATACAATTTAAAGTGTAAAAAAAAATCACCTGTATCAGTAATTAACAAAACTACTGATTTAAATGAGAGATGCTGAGGGAAGGAAGCTATGAGTTTGATGAAAAGACACTGTAAAAACTCTTGGTGGAAAAGCAAATTCTCACAGCTTTTCCAAGCAAAATTTGTGTAACTTCCATTTAAGTTCAAAGTGGTCATTTGCCCTTGACCTAACAATTTAACCTCTAGGCCTATATAAATGAGACAAGTATGACTAGAGAACTCTGTATTTGTCACAAGTGGAGCTAGGCCTTCCTATAGTGCAGGTCTGTATTTTCAAAGGTCAACTCGCATTCTGTTTGGTCAAGGAACCTGGTACAGCTCCTGCCCTGCATTCCTCCTGGTATAGAACATTAACTGCAGAAACAACCACAGTTTGTGGATCGACCACCACGCACTACGAAAAGGTCATTCTCAACTCCATAGCAAGTTCAAGGCCAGCCTGTGGTATACGAGACCCAGCCTAAAACATAAAAGAAATATTTCTAAAATTCTTAAGATGTCGATAAATGACTAGGTCTTTATAAGGAATAAACTTAATTTGGGTTTTACATCATTTTAATTGTACAACATAAAACACCCACCTAGTAGAAAATAGTCTATTCATACCTGTGATGGGATGTTCTGCTGTTGAAAAGAATGAAGTCAGTCTCTATCTACTAACCCAGGTTTAAACATTTAGCAGAAAATATATTGGTGTGTATTACATCAGAGCCACTCTACACTGAAATAAAGTGGGAGACAGTGGATGTGGGACCCAGGAAAACATGACTACCAGACTGAACTGTACTGCTAGGGGGAGGACTTTGTGGCAAGAGAAAGCTTCCCTAACTCAACATGGAAAGATAAAATGTGTATTATTAGGGTTATCTATAAGATACCTGCATAAATCCCTCTCCACAACAGGGTCAAGGAGATCTTGTGGATAAAGATTTATCTTCATTGAAAGCCCCCCAAATGTTTAAAAACCAACAAAGACCCTCTCATGTCTTCAGGAGACTTCTGCAGCCTATGGCACTGACATTCTTTTTCATATTTTTGTTAAAAAGTTTTGGAAACAGCTTATCATGAACTGTTGCTCTCAGTGATACAGAAGCTAGCTTTGGCTCATCATATAAAGTGGTTCTGCTGTGGTAGAGGATGTAGAACAGATAAGTGAGGGGCATTTTTGAAAACTGGACCCAAGAGACATGACACTTTGAGCTTCAATTATTAGCAATATGTGTACAAGCTATATAAAAATATAAAAATGCTTACTTATAAATGAGATACATTTTAAATTCTCAAATTTAAGCCATTTTTTTTTTATTTTTCAGAAACTGCACACGATATCCAGAAGGTAAGCATGACTCATTTCTTCTGAAGGGTTTGCTGTAGGCAGCTTTCACCTTGGTGTCTTCCCTTATTGGTTTTATCCCCAGCCTGAAGGGTCACTATTTACTTTATATTTTGACATTCTCATTCACTTTGCATTTTTAGCTGATTACCCTTGGTTTGAGGAGAAAACGGATTCTTTCCAACTTCCTCCCTCCCATTTTGTCTCTTTCAGTTAAGGCAGTTCTGTCCATCCATATGGCCCTTCTCCCCCAGAAGCTGTAATCATCCTTAGACAGTACCTTCAGTTAAAGCTAGCATCATTAAAGGTACCCTGACCTTTAATGTGGCTGTGATAGACTCTGGAGCCAAGCCCTTCAGGACCCAAGTAAATGCTAAAGTTCATTTTTTTTCCATCTTGGGAAACTTTCCACCAATGCTCAGCAAGTCCACCCAGGAACACCTACTTCAGAACTACCATGCTTTCTGAAAACAAAAATATCATGCTAGGAAAACAAATAAACCAGTGTGTTTCTTCACTAGCAAAATTCTGTCTCCTAACAATAATGTGTTTCGTGTGTCCTAAATGTGAGAACAGACTGGCCTATTCCTTTGCAACAGTTTGATATTTCTTCCTGAATATTTGTCTTGAACGCCTCTTTCTCTGCCTGTAATGACTAAGTGTGTACATAAACTGGGGTTAAGGCTGGGATTCAAATGCATTTCTGCTATTTATAAATATCTCTTGCTTGCTGTTTTACCTTAGCAAGACCTAGCTTCCTACTTTAAAAAATTATTATCAAGACTGTATGCAATAGGGTAACTTTTAAAGATGCATAAACCAATATTTGGTAAAAGGCAGATATATCATAAATGATCCTGCTATCAAATTAATAAACACCCAAAATGGACAGTATGGAAAAGCAGTGGGGGAAGAATGCTCATCTTAGCCCTGGTAAGACTGAGGTTTCTAACTTATATACTTCTAGGCTGTGACTAACCCTACACTGTTTATTTCTTAATCTCAAAACTTCATCAAGTCTTTGAATGTTATATTGGATACAATGTTTCAGCTTTGAAAATACTGCCATTCACTTCAGGTATACACATATACCAATGTTAACAGTTCAAGTTTCCTGGTTACCCAAAACATCTATGACTTCTGGGAAGTGGACAAATTTCAGGATTGCTTTTGCTGCTGTGAAAAATACAAGGCTGTCTTGTTGTGCCTTCAAAGTCTGTCATAACTTAATCAATGAATGCTAACTCATCCCCATTATAAGCAGTTACCAGGGGCCTGTGTTTTACAAGGATCGCATCAGTGCAGTCATAGTGAAGAAAAAGGAAAAGATGCTAAAATTTTAGATAAAAAGATTTATAGAGGAAACAAAATTATACATAAATATTTTATGTGTGTGGAAAATCATAAAATTAAATGATTAACTCTTATACATTTTAAAGTTTTAATAGAAAAAAAGGTTAAGGCAGAATTTTATTTTTGTACTATCTACTACTTTTTCCCTTTTCTGGTAACCAGACTGACAAGTTATAAACAAATGACATTTCCAATAGGCCAATCATTATGCTTTAACCAGGAAACAGGCCCCTCCCTGGTCCTATTTAATTTGAACATGCCTTAACTATTTCAGCTCTTTGAAGCTCATTCTTCTGCATATGGAGTAGTAGCAGGGGTTATCTGCACCTGTCTGCAGTTCCCTTTATAAGACCGTGGGCCAGTCTGCTCTCCTTGCACATATCTTATTTATCCTCATGAGGTGGAATTCTGCTGAATTTAGAACACCTTTGATATGTTGCTATTATTTAGAGATAAGATTTTTCTAGATGGCCAAGCTCCATCAGGAAAGGCTATAGGTGACAAAATGTCCCCTTGATATATATATATCTTGGATTAGAAACCATGATCATCCGGATTTTTATTTCCAAACAGATAACTAAGCATTAGTTAAATGTATTTTGACAACAAACATTAAAATAACATTATCTCAACAGTGGGTTAAACTTCTGTAACAAAGCCTCCTTACCTGGAGTCTATAAATTAAGGTCAGGTTCATAGTGAACTTTCAGGTTTAAGGAACCCTTGAATTGTGTCATCGAGTCACCAGAAGGGGCTCCTGATAGGACTAGAAATTAAGATTCTCAGGAGTGTGAAATTGAAATGAAGACTCCCTAAACTTTTGAATACACGCAGGTATTGAGTCATAGGCCCCAGTGCATACTCATTTATACAATGCATCTTGCATAAACGCAGGTATTGAGTCATAGGCCCCAGTGCATACAGTGCATTTATACAATGTGTCTTGCATACATGCAGGTATTGAGTCATAGGCCCCAGTGCATACAATGCATTTATACAATGTGTCTTGCATACATGCAGGTATTGAGTCATAGGCCCCAGTGAATACAATGCATTTATACAATGCATTTCTACCACACTTGCTATATTTGCTTCTGTTCTGTTTGGGAACAAAAAGTTTAGAGTCAGTTACGTTTGAGCTCTAGCCATGGCACTAACCAGAAAAGACAGTTATCGACTATTTAGGAGCCTGGGTTTCCTCAGTATAATCCTGATATATCCATACCTAGTTTATAGACTGATCATTAAAACTAATTACAAAAGATATCTGCAAATTGCCAATAACCCAGTTTTAAAATAAATATAAATATAAAAAAAATAAATTTCCACCCTTTCTGTTCTCTTTTCAAAAATCTGAAGTATTCTTCAACTCAATTGTCTAGTGATCATTTTCTGTAACGATATGGCAGTCTAGCTACATAGGTGAAATTCCCCAGCTGCACATCTTTCCTATGGTATAATAATTCAGTTGCTGTGTGTCTGTCTCCTTCAGGTTTCTAGAGAGGAAGGCTCTTCGCAGCTGACTTCTGCCACGCCTTCTCCTGCCCAGAGGAACAGCCAACCAAACAGCACCGCTATTATCAGAATGCTTCGTGGAGGTGGTGCCATCAGAAGCCCCTGGACGGATCATCATGTCAGACAGTCCTTGTTTCCCAGCCGCCGCTCTCCACAGGAGAATGAAGAAGATGATGATGATTACCAGATGTTTGTCCCATCCTTTTCTTCTTCGGATCTCAATTCCACCAGGTTGTGTGAAGAGAATACTTCAAGTCGCCCTTGTAGCTGGCATTTGGGACTGATTGAGCCCACAGAGATCTCCAGTTCTGGTCACAGGATAGTCCGACGGGCCAGCAGTGCTGGTGAAAGCAATATATGTCCTCCTGAAGTAAGAATTAGGGACAGTGATGACTCTCAGTATTGTCCCAGGAGAGAACTGCAGAATGGCTCCCAACCAGGAGGACAAGGAGGGATGACTCCCTTTGGATCCTCTGTAGAGTTAACAATTGATGATATAGACCATGTCTATGATAACATAAGTTTTGAAGACTTGAAGTCAATGGTTGCTAAGCGGGATGAAGCTGAATTCTCCAAATCACCCAGAGACTCTGTTCGCCCTAAGAGCACCCCAGAGTTAGCCTTCTCAAAAAGGCAGGCTAGCCACAGTACAAGCTCTCTCCACCTAAAGAAAGAGGTGGTTCCCAATGCTCAAGAGGCATCTAACCAAAGCATGCATGAACTCCAAGCTGTGGAAGAAAACATCTATGACACCATAGGACTTCCAGAGCCACCATCCCTGGACTTGAGATGTAGTACCCTTAAGCAGCCCAAAAGGACCACCTTCTTGGGTCTGGAAGCTGATTTTGCATGCTGTGACAGCCTGAGACCATTTGTCTCCCAGGACAGCCTCCAGTTCAGTGAGGATGATGTGTCTTACCATCAGGGACCCTCTGATACTGATTATTTGAGTTTGTTATATGACTCTCCCCGATGTAACCTACCTATTGCAGATAAGGCTCTGTCAGACAAATTGTCTGAAGAAGTAGATGAAATCTGGAATGACCTAGAAAATTACATCAAGAAAAATGAAGACAAAGCGAGAGACCGTCTCCTCGCAGCATTTCCTGTGAGCAAAGATGATGTGCCAGAGAGGCTATATGTGGAGAGTACCCACAAGCTGAGCAGAGATGCAGGACGGGCCACATCGATGCTGTCCCTTCCTGGGAGCCAGGCTTCTCTCATGCCTAGAAAAACTGGAGTTGCCAGAGCTAACAGGACCAACTGCTCCCGTGAGGATGACCTGATTTCTACAGAAGGCTCCTTCCCGAGTCTTAACCAACTCTCTCTGGCCAGTGATGTGCCTCCTGTGGACAGTCCCTATGACTTAGCCAACTACAGCCTGCCCCAAACAGACCCAGAAAACCCTGACCTTGGGATGGAGGCCACAGATAAGACTAAGAACAGGGTCTTTATGATGGCAAGACAATATAGTCAAAAGATTAAAAAGGCAAATCAGCTTTTGAAAGTGAGAAGCCCAGAGCTGGAACAGCCACCATCCAGTCAACATAAACCCATTCACAAAGACCTGGCAGCCATCTTGGAAGAGAAGAGACAAGGAGGGCCTGCTATTGGTATGTTCTGTGCTCTGTTCTTCCTTCTTGATTGTCACGTGTGGGAACAGGCTTCCTAATTCTAATTGTCCTTAGAGCAGACATACCTGTGAGAATGGCCACTCAAGTCTCATATCACACAGCCACTGTGGCCTTTCCCACGTTACTTCAGTTGGAACATGTAAAGTAGAGCGGGATTTGGGATACTTGTAATAGTAGTATAGAGTTGGTACTCTTAGGAAAAAGTTTCTCAAACAGAGCCTGAAATGCAAACAATGCTATCTGCTTTAACCTATGAAAGAAACGTAAGCATTTCCCTATGAATCTGCAATGTGTTGGGGAGCAGATGCTCCTCAAAACCATTAAGGTTGGGAATCAGAATAGAGCTCCTGTTTTCTTTCTTAGAGAGGCCCAACAAAAGTACTCAGTGCCAGCACAGCAGTGAAGGGATAACTCAGTTGTTCATAAAGCACTTGGCATATAAACATGAGAACCTGAGCTGAGCTCCCTAGCACACATGTAAGAATCCAGATACAGCATGACATGCCTGTCATCTAAGACTAGGAAGGCAGAGACAAGGAGGGTCAGTCACCAGAGCTGGCTACACCGTCAGTCTAGGCTCACTCATTGAGAGACCTTGTCTCAGAAGATGAGGTGATGAGTCGCTGAGGAAGACATTCAACATTGGCCTCACACCTCCATAAACATCCACAGACATACACAGCCACAAACATGTACATAAAACAAAGAAGTACCCACTTCTGCTAGCAAAGACAAAAAAATGAGCCTTTTTAAAGATTTCTTTTTTTTTTAAATCTTTTGTGTATGCCTGCATGTACCTATGTACTATGTACATGCAGTGCCAGAGGAAGCCAGTCCAGAAGAGTGTGTTGGATCTACTGGAACTGGGGTTGCCATTGTGAGCTGCCATGTGGGTACAGGAAATCAAACCCAGGTCCTCTTGAAAAGCAGCCAGTGCATTCCAGCACTGACCTATAGCTCTAGCCCTCCATTTTTATACATTTTTCCAAACTACAATTTATTTGTTCCCACATATTTCAGCTACTATGTGGTGACTGTAAATGGCAGCTAGCTACCATGTATTCAGCACCATCACACCTGGTTTTGTCACTTAATGCTTCCAAGAAGCTCACCCCTTCCATGGGACCACTGGGCTTTCACATGTAACATGGGCAAGGATCAGGGTGCAAAGGCAAGTGCTTTCTAGTGTGACATTTTGAAAGAGAGAATGAAAGCATGATCCGTGTGAAGCATTGAGTTGTGAATAAAGCATGCGGCTTATTGAAAGAAAATACAAGAGAAACATTCTCCTTGGGGGATCTTCTCATCCCCAGACACTGATTTCTGGGGTTGAGTCTTTTCTGGGGTTTTTCCTCTTTTGAGAGGGGGACTCATGCAGCCCAGGCTGGCTTCAGACTTCCCGTGTCACTGAACCTCTTGAACTTCTGATTCTCTTCTGTACCCTCCCTGAAAGCTGAGATTACAGGTGGGTGCCCCCCACCTGGTTTTATGTGGCACTGGGATTAAACCCTGCCTAGCCAAGCACTCTCCCAATTTAGCCACATCCAATACAGATTTTAAAAGCCAGCGTATTTTAAGGAGCCCTACTCTTGTTATACTCTGTGACACAGCCCAAAATTCCAGGCCTTGGGATGTGAAAACAGGGAGATCTATGACTTCTACCCAGTTCTAAGCCAGCCTGAGATACATAGGAAGGAAGGGAGGGAGGAGGAAGGGAAGGAAAAAGAGAAAAAAGAAAGGAAGGAAGGAAGGAAGAGAAGCCATCCTATTTTCTGACAATGAACTACCTCAGTATGAAAAGAAAGAAGTCAGTTTTTCAATTAAAAGCAGACCAAGTCAGACATGATGGGGCACACATATAATCCCAGCACTCAGGAAGGCAGGACATGAAAAAAAAAAAATCTTAGTTTGGGTCCAGCCTGGGCTACGTAGAAAAACTCTGTCTCAAAAACAAACAAAACTAAATATGAAAGTTAAAACCAAATGTCATCAACAGGATCAGCAAATCTGCCTCATGACAAGACACATTTGTGCACATCGATGCCTCTCAGACACATGGATGCCACTAACCATCTTTCTCTGGATTTGACTTCTTTATCTCCATGGGAACTAGACAGTAGAAATATCTAAGTCCTATGTGAATTGAATAGATCCATGAAAATATGCCATAATTTAAAGTATTAATTATCAAAAGCTTTCATTTTCAGAGGTTTCCTACCAGAGAAGGAAGTGAAGCCTTGGACTTGGTTTCTGAAGGTTCTTACAGAATCTTTGAGTTCTTCTTTGTGATAAAATTAAAAACTGATTTGTGTGTGACTGTGAGGGAGACTATAATGCATATCTTTTCCTCCTGGCAGTAGCATATTTAAAGTCATTTATGCCTTCTTTCTATCTTGTCAAGCAGGTTATTTTATAGTTACAGAATGTGACTAATGCCAAGTCACTGCAGAAGGACTTGGGGACAGGGTTGGCATGGGTGGCCTTGGGAGAAGTTGCACGGTGATAATTTCAGCCAAGGCTATTATTTCCCACGTTCAGAGAAAAATATAACAATGATATTTCTGATGATCAGGATTATGTTGATAATGGCAGCAGACTATCATTTACCAGAAATAAACTGAAATCTGAGCCAGCCATTAAGAGGTAAAACTCTGCACCATTTTGAAGGAAGCCCTCAGAACTTAAGAGTTAGGATGTACAGCTTCTTTGAACAGAGTTCTTTTTACCCACCTTTGACATTTTGTGATTGCCCATTGGAGTTTCATTTGTCTTTTTTTCTTCTGGTTTGTCCTGCTGTCTTCTTGGAATCCCAAGAGATCTCTTCTAAGCTTTGTATCTGGGTCTTTTCTTGACATGGTGGGCTTCTAGGCTGTTACTGACGTCCTCCTCCAACAAAAAGGAGAATTCCCTCCCAAGTTGTCTTTCTGACAGCGCTGTCTTCCCGGCCAAATGGCAGGAGCATACCCTTGGGGCCTGCCATCTCTCAGACAGACCTGGCTCCATCTGGGTGATCAAGGCTACATCCTGTGCCCATTAGGTTTTCAATCCGTTGACATTATGACTCCTTTTCTCTCTCTTGTTTATCTGGGCACAGGACGTCGTAATCGAATGGACCGATTCTCCAGACTTCTGCGCATGGGTCTTGCCACTCTGCCAGGAGCTTGTTCTCGGTGTTGTGCGGAAGGAAGAACACCCTATTCACCTGCTGAAACCCTCGAGCATCTTTATTGAACTCTGTCCCCGGGGTCTACAGGCCCCAGGTCACATGTCCACCTATAAATCACCCAACCAGGTCCAGTTGCTCCCACCTTTTAGAGCCTATTGTAGCATGTGTGGCCATCTTGTTCACTGACAGTATTTGAGACCAGGGAGAGTCCTTAGATTCCTGCATTTTTGGGTGATATTTTCATATAGGCTTGAGAACTTTTCTGTGTAATGTAGACAGGGAATACTTTTATGCTTCTGTTTATATCTGAGTATCATCAGAAATATTGATATTTTCTAATCCATCTTGAAATCAACATGTTTGATATTTTCTGCCACAAGAATTATTTTAATTTTTAATCTTTAATAAAAAGAACTTCAACTTTCAAACCTTCAAGGAAAAACCAAAACCAAGCTTGATGTTATCATGTAATAATAATGTATATGCCCTATAAAGACAGTAGCAGCAGTAAGATCATAGTCAAACTTTGACCCATGGACTAGTTCTGGATTTTCTTGGCTGGAGAGGCCAATGGTGGCCAGCCATTTTCTGTGTATCTAGCTAACAGGGTCTCCTTTCTTTCTTTCTTTCTTTCTTTCTTTCTTTCTTTCTCTCTTTCTTTCTTTCTCTCTCTTTTAATGTGCATTGATCTTTCACCTGCATTTATGTCGGTGTTGGACTTCTGAATCTAGAGCTATAGGCAGTTGTGAGCTGCCATGTGGGTGCTAGGAATTGAACCCAAGTCCTCTGGAAAAGCAGCTGGTGCTCTCAACCATTGAGCCATCTCTCCAGCCCCTAATCATAGCTTGAGCTCTTAAAAATTGTCTTGCTCATACTGATGTCATGCAAGGTGTAAATTCTCTCAAATGGGAAAATTGAGACAGGAAGTAACTGAGATTAGTTTTCTCTTCTAGTGAGATACATTATATTCAGAATTTATAAATGCCCCCCTTTGTTACCTAAGATTAAAGTACTCAGTAGGAGGTTTCTATGGGAATCATTTTAATCCAGGGCCATCTTTCTGTTTCCCTTTCCTGCTGTGGTCTGATTTCCACATTGTCTTGATTCTATGGGGTGGTCTCAGGAAAGGCCCATAAATTTGAAATCCTATGCTCAAAAGGAAAGGGTGAAAAAATCCATGTAATAAAATAGTTGAGACCAGTTTTCTTCTAGAAGTTATGTTTGGTGCCCTAAGCAAAGTATACAACATTATTCTCTGAGACCAAAAGCTCATTGATTATCAGCAATAATAAATTAGCCTATGGAGGTGATAAGCCATATAGTTTTCCTGTTTGTGTGCATGTGTTTGAATAAATACATATAAGGCTTTTTAAATGTATTTACTTATTTTACACTTATGTGTGTGTGCCTGAGTATATGCACCTGGTGCAAGCAGGTACCCTTGGATGCTAGACAAGGATTTTGAATCCCCTGGAATAGGAGTTTACAGTCAGTTGTAAGCTGCCCAGTGTGGATGCTGAGACCTGAACCTGGGTGGTCTATAAGTTCAGAAGTACTCTTAAGTACTCCAGCCCTATATAAAACTTATAAAAGAAGTTGAGAAGGAGGTTTTGAGTAGACTAAGGCTTGTGGAGGATTTTGAGGAATGAGTGAGGCTTGGTTAAGCCAAGATGAGGAGAATAGAGAGGAAAAAGGCATGAGAAATACAATGAATATTTTAGATAGTACACATTACATGGTTAATATAAAAATATATTACTTCAGCTGCACTAAAGTCGGGAGCCACGTCCTCCAATAAAACTTTATGGGTAAATTTATGCCAAATTACTTTTATTTGAATTATGCATAAGTTCTGCTCCCCCTCAAATTATCATCTCTTTAGAACTCTGTGGAAGCTCAGTGCCCCCTGAGTCAGTTCAGGGCTACATACAGTGTGAGAGGAATGCTTTGTCTGAAGTCCCAGCTCCCTGTGGTTGGGTTGCATAGTTAATGCAGCATGCCAGGCTTTGGGAGAATGGCTAGCACAGAACATCCCAATTCAAGTAGCTGGTTAAGTAGTATTTCTTGAGGTGCTGCTATATTTAAATTGGTCTTTACTGAGCTACTCAAGGAGCAATTTGTCAACTCTTTGCTTCTAGAAATTTCTGAACAATATTCTTTGTCCTAAAATGCAATTTTAAACGGAGTTTAGAACCTGTAGCATCTGAATATAAACACTAATGAGATGCTGCACAGATGGTTTCTAGGACCAGGGTCAGAGGATAAAGGACAGAGGGATCACGGCTAAAAGCACGTGATACTAGCAAGGTGTTTCCATCGGCAAGGAAGGTAGACTAAAGAAGTAGCAGTTCTGCTAAATGCACCTCTCACTGGAATTTAAAGGACAGTTTACCAACAACAGGTCAGCAAGCATGTTAATAGTTTCAGTTTTGTAATGTTGTTTGCTGATTGTCATAGATGGGCTGGACTGTCTTCACAGATGTCATGCAGATGACGTCTGAGCACAGGTGCACAGTGTTCCTTGTTGTTATGATAGTCGTGTGTGCCAGGATCACAGCTGGGAACAGTTGCTCCTGAGTCGATGTGTTTCTGAGAATAGCTCCTGAATCCATGTACTGCTGGCTCAGGAGAATGCTCTCCATTGCATATCAAGATCTAGGTCATATTGTCATATCTTTAGAAAGGCAACATGAAGAAGTGGCTGTGGTTTAATTACAGGTGGCAAATGTTTTTGTTTGTTGCATTTTTGTTGTTGTTGTTTGGAAGTAACTGTCAGGTCCTGTTCTGAAGTCTGTACCAGAGAGCATTCAGTTATGGAGTATGGGAGCAAGGGATCTGTTCTTGGTGGCTTAGAGACATGGCTTTTACTCTTGGCTTTGGAGAAATGGAAAAGACTATGTGAACTAGTCATTACTTGAGCCAAAGGAAAGAATTCTCCTAGTTGGCTGCCAGGCTACAGAATAGAGGGTTATTTGGAAACCAGGGGTGCTGGAAACAGCTTTCAGGGGCCAACTTCTCTAAGAAAATTTGTCTGAGGGTAAACAAGGGTATCATGAAGCCATGTCTGGCTGCAGCATGTGGTCCTGCTTTCTTTTAGTAGACATGAGGTACTTTTATCCACCAGAACATGAGCTCTGGCACTCTCATTTGAAATGGCTTGTTTTCAGCATTGGTATTATTTTATATATTAAATAAATTTTCATGATACACACTGAACACCTGAAGATCAGCTATTCAGATAAAATAGTGTAAAATTCAATTTTTATTAAACTGTGGGTCATTTTTATTAGCATTGCATTCAGTGACTACTTACCTTAATCTTAAGTCTACTGTCTTTTGATACCTCTGTTAAGTTATGTTTTTATATTTAATCTTCTTGGGTAAGAATAATTCTATGTGTGCTTAATGTTTCCATATTTGCCTTCCAGGTGCCAGGATTGCTGAATATTCCCAGCTGTATGACCAGATTGTGTTCAGAGAGACACCCCTTAAAGCTCAGAAGGATAGCTGGGCCAGAACCCAAGAACCCTCTCTCCACAGGCCTGCATCACCTTCCCAGGTCCAGCACGCTGGTGAGGACTGGCTTTGGCATTCGCCCTACAGTAATGGAGAGTTAGCAGATTTCTGTCCTCAGCCAGAGCAAGACTCAAAGGCAAAATATCCCTCATCAGAGATCATCTCCAAAAGTATTCCTAGACAGCTGTCAGCAGCTTGTTCAGTGCCTTCTCTTCAAGTGTCAGACCCCCTGGCAGGCTCTGGGCAACGATGCAGTGTGGTGGTCAGCCAGCCCCACAAAGAGAACTCCTGTCAGGGCCATCTTTACAACTCTCTGGGTCGCAAAGCAATCGGGTCCAAATCCCAGCCTTATAGCAGGCCCCAGTCATCTTCCTCAATCTTGATAAACAAATCTCTTGACTCCATCAACTACCCAAGTGAGACAGAAAAAAAGCAACTGCTGTCTCTACAGAAAAGTCCCAGAGGTACAAGCCAACAGGACTTGCTGTTGGGCATGGTGGACTCCTGTCAACAGGACACTGGAAAACGCTCTGATCTCACACTCCAAGACTCACAGAAAGTTCTGGTGGTAAATAGAAATGTACCCTTAAGTGCCCAAGTAGCGACACAGAACTACTTTTCTAATTTCAAAGAGACTGAGGAAGATGAAGATGACTATGTGGAAATAAAGTCAGAAGAGGAGGAGGTAGGGCTGGATCTCTCTCTGAGTCGGGGCAGGAAGTGTGACCCAAAGATCCCTGACCCTGACTCTTCTGGTAACATTTGTAACCACAGCACACCTTGCTCATACAAAGAGCCAGTGAGCAGCAGGCTTGGGCTTCCCCCTTACCTGACAGCATGTAAAGACTCGGACAAACTGAACGATTATCTATGGAGGGGGCCATCACCCAGTCAGCAAAACCTTGTCCAGTCTCTGAGGGAGAAATTTCAGTGTCTCAGCTCCAGTAGCTTTGCCTAGGGTTCTAGAACTGTCCAAATTAGCACCCTCAGGCTTACAAGTTACCAATAAGGATGAGATATTTTGTTGTTGTTGTTTTTAAATATATGTACCAGCTTCAAACAATTTCGTAATAACCAGAGGTGTAAAACATGCATTCCTTTCTTTACAGCACAGCTCTTTGATCTGGCTGACTATGACATTTCCCTCATACCTTGATAGTAATGCTCATCTAACTCTTAGATTCCCTCCCTACCCGCCCCCAAGGAGTTTTATACTGTGACTCAGAGGCAGCATGAGTCTCTTTCACAGTCTTTAAAAAGAGAAACTAGAGTTATTTAAAGAATTATATGTGGCATTTCTGTTATATTTATGGCAAGACTCAAGAATGACATATGCCAGAGACCACTGATGAGAATATAGCCTCATCAAGTATTTTAAGGTTCCCACACTGGTGTTCCTATCACATTTCATTTAGATGCCAATATTATGTGAGTATTGAAAAAAACTAGAATGTAGCCCTAGGACCAACTTGATATTAGAAAAAAATAAAAAACCTTTACCTGTGTTCCTAGACAAGGCCCTGATGGTGTGCCACTCCTTAGAGTAATTCAACAATTTCTGGGATAAAATAAACTATTTCTTTTATGGTTTAAAAAAATCCAAGCTCAAAAGAATGCAAGCCAATATAATTATTAGATAAGATAAGGGAGACTTCTGGAAACATCCTGATTACTTCTTCATATTACAACTAAAAGAGAACTATCCCCTCAACTCAACAATCCAAAAATATCCCACTGTACTACTATATATGCCAGTGTCTTATCGGTATAGAGTAAGTTCTCCATTAAAATAAAGCAAAATGCATCAAAATGATCCATCTAGAGCAGTTCTTAATAGACATTTTCTTGAGCTTTGGACACAACTAAATGCCCTACTTGAAAAGTCTTTGCCACAGACACAGGCAAGAGTTTAGTTTCTAAACAGTCCATAACATAGGGCCTCTTTCAATGTTTTGGAACACACAGAAGAACCAAGCCTCTGGTTGCTGGGTTCTAGCTAGTAACTTTCTTTACATTGTAACTGTAGTCTTATAGAGTATTTTACTGTGATAGCATACCAGTCTAACTCCTTGTAGATAGCAACAGAGGATGCAAAGAGAGAAATGAAGACAGATAGATGTATTGCTACTTTGTATAAAAAGTCATTTTATTGAAGGCTCCATAAATGCAGTCAGCTATTCTCTCACAGTGCCCTTTCTAGTCTCACTTTACACTGTAGAACATTCTGGAACTTTTCCTCAGCCTCTCAGTTTCCATTTTAACTTATTTCTCTTTGTTTGAATTAAACAATCATCCCATTTAAAAAGACGTGACAGGAAGTGTAGGGAAATGGTAAGCAGTAATAATGAGTCACTGACAGCCTCCCATAATCCTTTTTAACTCCTATCCCTTTGAGTTTCAAGTGTGCAACTTAAAAAATGTGAGCATCCTTATGTTACAAATAAGTTTGTGTGGTGTTTTAGTTGGTTTTGTTTCTATGAGTTTTTTGTCCGACGAACCCTTTACTCCTCTGTAATTATCAAGACAACTTTTGGGGCTGAAGGTGACACTTGGTTGTGGAGACCTTGCCTCGTGTTCTCAGGCCCTGACTGATCCCCAGCACTGAATTACATGGTTCTGAAAACATTCCTTTTTTTTTTTATTACTTGTATTTAAACATGTCATTAATTTCCCAGGTAAAGCAACAGCCAAAAATATGAGAACTCTGTTCTTAGAATTTTCTAGACAAGTGTAAACATATTGGTATCACTTATTTGCTTGTTTTATTTTTTAAGTTACTGGACCCTTGTTCAAGGATGTAGTTTCCTATTTTGTTTTTGTTTTTTCCTTTCAGGCTATATGGGTCACATTCCAATGTAGTCCATGTTACTGTTCTGTCTGAGTCTCAGATATTATTAATTCTTTAAACCAGTGTTTTGTTGCATAGTTTGATGTCATCTACAAAAGTGAATGTCACATTGTACAGCATGTCTATGTATGCAGTCCTTTGGGTTCTAGGATAAATCTGTAGTTTTATTGATCACTTCTGTGGACCAGGCTGCAGAGTTTGAGAGCCATGTGTGTCTGTCTGTCTGTCTATGTTTGTGTGTTCATGCTCAGATGCTCCCCCAATATTACCAATCAGTGCTTTTGTTTAAAATAGTTTTGTTTTGTTTTTTTTTTTTGCAGGTGGGGTGGTGATGTATATACTTGGGGGGAAAGTTTTACGTACTTAAAAGTTCTTACTGGGTTCCTGTACTGAGGTTCCAATTTTTTTTTTTTTATAAGTTCACATTTCACTTATTTTTTTCCTTTGTGGGGAAAGCAATGCATCTTGCATCTTGGAAAACATAGTTTAAATAATGTATATAAGACAATGAAAGTTAGTAATGCCCATTATTTAATAAAGTTTGTAAAGTGCAAAGTAAATTTTTGTTTGAATTGTGTTTGCACTAGAACATGATTTTTTTCCAAAGCGTTTGCCTTTAATACTCTTGTCTTGCCTTGTGGACCACAGAGGAAATGATTCAAGGTAAAAATATGGACCAGTTAGCTTTATCAACTTGACATCATCTAAGAGAAAAGCCTCATTTAAGGAATTTCCGAGATTAGATGAGCCTGTGGGCATGTCTGTGAGGGATAGTCCTGATTATTGATTGATGTAGGAGGGTCCAGCCCACTGTGGGCAGCACCATCCCTGGGCAGGTGATCCTGGACTACATAAGAAAGCTAGCTGAGCATGAGCTTCTGAGCCAGAAAGCAGGCTGGCAAGCGTCAGTTCCAGTAGTTTTTGCTTCAGATTTCTACCTTGACTTCCTGCCTCCACTTCCTTCAATGCTAGACTGTGGGCTGGAAGTGTAAGAAAGCTAGGATGAACCCTTCCCTCCCTAAGTGTCTTTCGGTCATGGTGTTTTTTACAACAGGAAGGAAGTAGGGCAGAGACTATCCTACGTCTGTGTGGCTCGTGACAAACCAGTTTTCCATATCTAGATTGCTTTTAAAATAGTAAGCTTAGTGTCTAAAATGGTTTTTGTTTTTTGACAGGAGGCCTAAATAAATTCAGTCACTAAATTAAAACCTTTTCATTGAAAAATGTAATATCAAGACATCCTGTTTATTATTAAATTAAAATTTTAATCTAAAATTTTAGTACAAAGTAAGGCTTACTTCATTTAACTTTTCATTTCAAATTTTCTTTGATAGATTAAAATTATAGAGACAAAAGCATGCATCTATAAATGGGTAATTACTGAAGCTTTTTTAAACAAGCCATTTCCAAATATAAAGTCCTAGCCAATTCAGTTGTAAATACAGGCTGCCTGATTCTACCCACAGAGAAAAGCTGTTAAGCATCTTCCTTTAGAGTGAGGCATCTCTAAACATCATGATGAAGAGGCCTGAGGTCTTCCTTAATTGTGATGACCTACTTATTTAGAGAAGCTGGTGACAACAGAAGACCCATGGTGTGTATAGATTCTCCACATAAGTCTTCAGAAGAAAGGGGGAGGTATTTAAATGTCTACTGAGTTGTCTCTTAACATTAGAAGAACAAAACTGAATTTGAAGAGTAAATATTAATAGTCCTTTAAAAGATCTTAGTCCTCTGTGTGAGCTATGACTTTCTTTGGCTAGACCAGTATGGCTACACTCAATTCTTTCACTCAGGAAAGAGGATTCAGTAGAAAAAACTTACTACATTTTTGCAACTTCTATGTCTTTATCAGAAACCTTGTGTGCATAAGATCTGAAGCTTTACTGTGCATATTAATTTTTACTTTAAAAAGTCTTAAGACATTAAGTATATTCTTATGCTTGTCTTCTCAGCCCAACCCCCACAACTAGCTTACAGCTACTGTGGCATTGTGTTACATTTAAAAATTAGATAAGTGCAAAAACGTAGGGAGTTTTCCTACCTCCCCTCTTAGTTCTCACCTGAAACCTCTGAAGCTAGGGACCCAATTAATATATAGTCAACTAACATGAGAAAAATATTAGTTTTTTATAGACATGAGGGATATTTATAGAATACTATAAAACCAAACAAATGGCTAAGGCATGGTAATTTCGGACATCAATAATTTTGTGAAAGAATGCAAGAATAGACCTTCGGGCCAGGGTAGTACATTTGGGAGATATTATTAACAAAGTCAAAGATGGAGATGCTGATGTAGAAGCTGAAGGGAAATGAGGGCCACTTCACAGCTTTACCTTGGTTCAGTGCAGCCCCAGTGACCAGTCTTTGACATAAAGACAATTCTCCAGGAGAATCTACATGGCGTGTTGTAGGTACACAGACCCAGTGGCCCCTACTTGAAGTTAGGGATTTTCAGCTGATTGTGCCTTAAAATAATCAACTCATCAATTAAGCATATTCTGGGATGGTACACTCTTTACTCCTTCCATCATACTATAAAACTAAACTAGGTTAGGATGTTTGCTTTACAATGTATTTGCTCTTTTGCAGGAGCTCAAAGTTCCCTTTTGGATAAATATTTGAAATGATAGCTCATGCATCTCATACCTAATTTGATCCCATACAATGCTTTGTATTGGCTCTGCACAGTACAGGGTAATTTGTATTTGACCAGCTCATGTTTAATAATTGACTAAACACAGTTCAAAACTTACTGAAGCCCAAAGCAAGAGAAAGCAGTCAAATCAGGGGTATATGCAGACAAGTATAAATAACAAATTAGCTTTTAGAAATTAAAGTGGGACCAGAGTGATGATTCAGTGCAAGGAGCATTAACTTCCCGTGTAGAGGACCTGGGTTAGAATTCCAGCCCCCATATGACTGTTCACAACTGTCTGTAACTTCAGTCCCAGTGGATCTGATGCCCGCTTCTGACTTCCATGGTCAATAGGCACACATGTATTGTACATACATACATGCCTGCAAAACACTCATATACATAAAATAATATAGTAAATAAATCTAATTTTTATTCATAGCATCATGTCCCCAATCATGAGAAAGTGGTATTCCAAAAGTCCTTGCCCTTTCTCATCTCTTGGATTCTGGAGATGTCTGGTTTGCAGATTTCAAGGTGCTTTCAGCTAAACGTCAATGTATCAGGGTGGTACCTAAAAAACAATGTATAAGGATAGTACCTAAGCATCAAAGTATCAGGGTGGTACCTAAACAACAATGTATAAGGATAGTACCTAAGCATCAAAGTATCAGGGTGGTACCTAAACAACAATGTATAAGGATAGTACCTAAGCATCAAAGTATCAGGGTGGACCCTCACACCATCCTGGGATTTTGATTTGGACAAAAGCCTTTCCTGACCATTGCTACTTGGGATGGCAAGACAGCATGGGGTAACCAAGCACACAGATACAGGAAGAGAAATCAGGCGAGGGGGTGGGGACAATCCTAGGGATCAAAAGACAAGCCTTGCCTACTTTACAATGTGAAGCATGCCACAGGCAAAATCCCCTTTATAGACTAGAAAGGCCTTATTTCTCAGAGAGTGGCTTTGTTCACGTTCAGCACACAATTTGAAAAGACAAGGGACAGGCAGACTCACCAATTCTAAAGCCATGTGGTTTTAGTATAGCATAAAAAGAACAGGACTTTGATAGTGATCAGAACTTCCGCTGTGTGGGCAAACACAAGCCCCCAATGCCCTGTTTGCATAGCAATGTACAGCTGTTCACAGGGCTGATGGAACCCCAAAACAAAACCGTGGTGTAAGCAAATTCCTTCTTCCATACACAAGTTAAGTTGGAGTCTATAAGCCCAGAGGCTGAATCTAACTTGTGTTATGTGGGAAAAAAAAATTAAAAATAAATATTCAACTTTCTAACTTAGCTAGAAGAAGGAGAAAAAGAAAAGGAGCGGAGGTTGGGCTACTGTATTTGTTCCTGGATTCTGGGGGGCAATGATATGAGGTCTGAGAAGATACAAAAGGTACAAAATCAACACTGGGGAATACTGACAGTCAGGCTGAAGAACGAACATTCACTCTTGCCCTCACTTAGGTCCTAAGCCATCCTTAAGACTTGCCTTCAATTCCTTCAGGAAGCTTTTTGATGATTCTCTGGGTCTAGGGTGGTGCCTCTCCTTGGTACCCAGAGCCATTATACCCACAACTCCCCTTTAAATGGTGTGTGGCCCACAGCACTCTACATGGTAAACTCTGTGAGTTCAGAGCTGTCCCATTCACAGGAGATTCCTTCCACATGATGCAGTATAGCTCCAAAAACAGAGTAAATGAATTCTATAGATGTGTGATTATTTTTATTTTATGCACAATAGTATTTACCTGCATGTATGTAAGTGCACCACATGCCTGCAAAGCCCAGAAAAGCCAGGACACATCATTGGACCCCATGCAACTGGAGTTACAGTTGTGATCCACCATGTGGGTGCTGAGAATGAACCCTGGTCCTCTGCAAGGACACCCAGTACTTTTAACATCTGGGCTCTGTCTGGCCATAAAATAGTATTTTAAACTAAGATATATTGTTTAACTTGTGCCCAAGTGTCATTGTCACATGCACTGAATCACCCATGTAGGAAAGAACATTAGTGAATACAGTTTTTAAAAACTTCAACACAATAGACTCTTCTTCCTACTGTCACTGACTTTTCTTAAGCAGTGTTTCATTTTTAGGTCATTAAATTTAGACAGCTCTCTCAATGTGTGGGCACAACTGCTTGTCTATGAATAAACAAACATGGGAATTCTGTCTCTCTGTTTCTATTCTATGAAAACAGATTTCTTTCCTGTCCCTCCAGATAGCTCCCAAATTACCATACAGAAACTTCTTATTAATTATGAATGCTCAGATGATAGCTTTGGCTTGTTTCTAATTAGCTCTTATAATTTAATTAACCCATTTCTATTAATTTACTTGCTGCCACATGGTTCAAGGCATGCAACCTCATGCTTCTTCCACATCTAGCCTTCTTCTTCCCAGCGTCCTCTTTGCTTGGAAATCCTGCCAAACTATTGGCTGTTCAGCTTTTCATTAAACCTAACAGAGTGACATATCTTTACAGTGTAATCAAATATCTTGCAACAATTCTCTTATAATGCAAGCCTGTCCTGTGCCTGTGTATGTTAGTAGTCTTTCATCACTGGGACAAAATACTCAACAGAAAGAACTTAAAAGGAAGAATGTTATATTTGGGCTCACAGCTAAGTCTGTGGGTGGCATGTGGCTAGCAAGGCTGCTCACCTCATGGCAGAAAGAGATGGGCAAGAGGAGAGGAGAGATGAAGAGGGAAGGATCCAGGCCAAGATACATTCTTCAAGATTTCATCTTAGTTACCTGTTTTCTCCAGGTAAGCCCCACCTCTCAACAATCCATCCAGTTATAAACTCACTGACAAATTACTCTACTGATGAATTTATGAATCATCATCTCTCAATCATACCACCACCTGGAAAGCAAGCCTTCATGTGTAAGCTTTCATACTGAATAACCCTGTGTAAGATTCCAAATGTTCCTCATGGGTAATGACAGCACCCTGGCTTGGGCTAGACTGTGTCATCTTTAGGTCCAGCCTGGTGCTGGGTACAGACTCTGGGCTTATCCACATCAGTATTCTGAGTAAACTATTGTAATTGTCCTATCAGCATAGGCATTTACTATTTTGAACTTTCAAGTGTTTCCCCCCTCCTTAATTGCCTATTAAGATTGCAAATAAGTCATGACAGGCTAGCTCTTAATTCAGTGTCAAACAGTATGAAATATAATATCCTATTAGTCATTTCTCAGACAGAGTTGGTTTTGGTCCACTATTTTTTTTAGTCAAAGCAGAGTGGAAGATCTACCCAGCTGACACAAATTTATTGTAATCCATAATACAGTGATTCAAACAAATTACCTTTATGTTCAATACAAGAACAAATAAAACAGTTCACTTAAAAAATTAAGACTAGGGGGCTGGAGAGGTGGCTCAGAGGTTAAGAGCACTGACTGTTCTTCCAGAGGTCCTGAGTTCAATTCCCAGGTGACTCAGAGGTTAAGAGCACTGACTGTTCTTCCAGAGGTCCTGAGTTCAATTCCCAGTAACCACATGGTGGATCACAACCATCTATAATGACATATGGTGCCCTCTTCTGTATTAAACAATACCTGATTTTAAGGGGAGCAGCTTTTAAGGGGGATTTTTTTTTTATTATAAGCTCATTCTTGAGACAAATGGCTGACCAACTTGTAGTTTTGGAGTCTGTAGCAATGCAATACATCAAAGAGGAGTATGTATGTGGAACAAAGCTGTTTGCCTGATAGTCATTGGAAGGAAAGCAGGGAGAGAGGTCCCAATATCCCTTCCATCTCTAATGACCAGAATTCCTACATCTAGGCCTCAACTCTTAAATTATCCTTCCATATGATAATAACATCACAAGCTGGTGACCAGGTCCTTAACATACGGGCCTTTAGGATACTTATCCAACCCACAAAAGTAAGGAAGATTGAAGACAACCTTTCAAACACTGTCTTCAAAATGGCTTATGATCTGACTCACTTCCATAATAGGGATTTTTCATAGCAAATAAGTTTTTGTGATTTCCCAGTTCCAATCAGATGCACATTTCTTTACCCCCTCTCAAACATGACGGCTTTTCCTAGCTAGAGCTCTTAGATACATAGTATTACATAAAGCCTTTTTTGGAACCTGCTTGGTCATGCAATTCAAAAGCATGGCCCCCGTGTCAGCAATGTGGTTCACCGAGTAAAGGAACTTGCTGCCAAACCTGAGAAGCTGAGGTCTAGCCCAGAACTCGTGCCCGACCCACACAGTAAAAATTGAAGTTACCAAGTTGTGTTGGTCCTCCACTTTCCGGCTCGGGCAAGCACATTCGTATAAATTGGTAAAAATGTTTAAAAGGAAAAGGAGGAGGATCATCCTTGGAACTGGGCAAGCTCACAGCTCTGCCTACAAACCAATGACTTCTCTGAATCCTCCTCAGGTTCTCCTAGCTGGAAATCAAGCAAATGCCATTCAAATTTCTTAAATCGGGTTGGGGTTAAATGGCCTATCTTTCCAGCACACGGGGCGGTATGAGCACCCAAAAAAACTGTCTACCTTGGACGAATTTTATCTCACCTTACTTGAGGACTACAAAGTTACATTCTTATTCCCACTGGCCTCGGAAATTATAAACCTTGAAACCTAAAGCCAACGGTGTTAACCGGCATAAGGCTACAATGTCAGCTTTGCAAACTCCTAATACTGACTCATTTACCTTTAGGCTACTTCCCACATAATAAATTCTTCCTTCTGGTCTAAAATGGACTTAGCTCCACTACCTCCTACGGAAAGTGATCTGCATTCTGAAGACCAAGGGTGGCACCAAGTTTTGAGGCAAAAGGGTTGGCCCCACAACCTGAGGGCAAGGGCTCAGCACCACTCCAATGCCCCACCTCCTTTGCCTTGATTTTCAGGCAACTCCAACCAGCAGCCTCGAGTCCGCTGGCCTCCGCCCTCCGAACGTCACGGCCACTAGGTACAGTGCCCCCTAGGGGCCTCTGCTCCTCCCACGAGGAAGAGCCTAGTCTTTCCTGCTGCTGGCCCTTTACTGTGTAGCTTGGCTCTTTCTGGCGCCAGCCTCTCCAACTCGGGGAAGAACTTGCTGCTGCATCTCAGCGCTCCCGGAGGACCAGTCGCTCCATGCTCCGCAGCAGCATGAGCGCCCGCCTGCCTCCACTGCTGCGCCAGCTCGGCCATCAGCAGCTGCCCCCGGGCCCGGCACGTTGTCTCCGGGAGCTGTGTAGCTCCAGCAGCCACAGCAACGTCGGCAGCGGCAGCAGCAGCAGCGGAGGTGGTGACCCCGAGGGTGTGCGCGGGCGGAGGCTGCAAGATGGCCAGGCCTTCAGCATCCGTAGCCCTGGCAGTCCTGAAGCCTCCAGGATGGACTCCATCGTCAGGTGAGTGTCTGGCTTGCCTGCACGCCGGGTCCCCAAGTAGGGACCGATGGATGGGACAACAGAGTGCTCCGTGGCTGGGATACCGGAGGGACCGTTTCCATGGGGCGGGAGGCAGAGAATGATTGGTGCCAACTTCCTAGGGGCGCCTGGCTATTGGCAGAGAAGGCATGGGGAAAAAGGGGGCGCCCGGAGTATGGGACCCTGTGGATGAGGGCATCTCTTTGCCGGCGCGCGCCTCACGGACCGCACGCCCCGCTCCATGTGCGTCGCCCGCCTCCGGCTCTGATGCAACCGCGCCGGGCGTGGCGCCGACAGGAAAGGGGCGGCGCGGCCCAGGGCGGGAGAGCTGCTTGGAGGATGGCTCTGCCATCCCGCCACTGCTGTCCCTGCCCTAGGTAAAGCTCACTGCGGAAGCTCTGGAGGTCGTGGCGCATAGTCCTGAGCATCACCGCTCAGAGAGCGTAGTCTCTGGCTAGGTTATATCTGGAAAGTTCATTCCCTGTCCAGCGACGATCTGTCGGCCTCCTGCCCCCATATCCCGCCCCCGCTCATCAGCCTTCTGCCCCTGCGGGGTAGAACGGGAAGCATGCCTAATCCAGAGAAATGGGTTTGCTGGGCCACTGCGGTACAAGGACCACACTGAGGACCTACCTGCAGAAGGCGGGAAAGTCCTTATGGATCTGGCTCCTAACTGGGACTGTGGAAACAGATTTTTAAATGAGCAAAAATATATGGCCCGGGTACTGTCGCACAGAGCCTGCAACAAATAGTTATATTTATAATAAACTAAGGTCTGCGAACTTTATCTGATGGGCATTATAGTAAATACTTAGGTTTAGTGGACCAAGAAGCAAAATTTAAAATATTTCATAGGTACTTTTGTAACAAGGAAGAACAAATACCCACAATTTTGGGGGACAGGATACAACATTTTTATGGACACTGAAATGTGAAATTCCTGTAGTTTTCCATGCTATGAAATATCCTTATTTTTATGTTTCTACCTGTTTTAAAATGTAAGCCCAGGCCAGGGAGATCACTCAATTAGCAAAGCACTGACTGGACACCCATGAGGACCTAAACTCCATCCGTAGCACCCATGTAGGTGTGGTGGCATACTCTTGTCTCTTGTCATCCCAGTCCTGGGAAGGTGGAGAGAGACAGATCCCTGGGGCTCACTAGCCGGCTCCCCACCACCAGCGGAGTCCAATAGCTCCAGACCAATGACAGGTCTTGTCCCCCAAACCACGGTGAACAACTGTTGAGGAACAATACCCTAAACTGACCAGTGGTGTGTACACACACCAACACAGGTGCACCTGAACATACATGAGTGAACACATTAAATAAAAATGTATGTGCACATGTGTGTGTTCTTAGCTAATGGGTGGTAGCTTCCTGTTTCTGCTTCAGAACCAAAGGACAATGCTGAGGAGTCAGATGCCTTCTTTCTTTTAATCTGCTTGTAGTACTGGGTGAGAGAGCTTGGACAAGCTATGGACCTTAGCATCTTTACTTGCAAATGAAAACCACAATGCTGTAATGAAGCAGTTGTAAACTTTATACTACCCTAGCAATCCTAGAATTCGTATCCTGAGTAGCTTGGAATCTAGTATCTGTCTGTCCATCAGTTGTGTCTTGTAGTTGCTGTTGGTCAGGTAACCATGACAGCACATTTATCACTGCCTGCATTTGTGGGATTTGGAAAGTGATCAGATTAGATGTCACTGGGAGTAAATAGTTGTGCAAGTGTTTAGGATGATATTTCTTTCATCATCCATGTACATCAGAAAAGATACGGCATGTCCCCAAGAAGCACAATGACCTTTATATAATGGTGTGACTCAATGACTGTGATCTGAGCACTCATTTTTGGAAATATTGTCCTTTCTGGTTGTTGTCTGTCATTTGAAAAAAATCAAGAAAGTATCAGCCCACAATACTTGCAGAGTGGATGATGGCAGTCTGTTTGTTGATCCCCATGAGTCCATATATCAAAAGCTTGGACCACAGAGTGCTGCTCTTTGAGAAGTGGGGTTTTGTAGAAGGTGCTAAGGTCATCATAGACCTGCACTGAAGGAAATAGTGGGGATTTGATTCAGCATCCTCTCACCTCTGGCTCCTGATATGAGGAGTTTTGCTCTGAGACACAAGCCTGTGATGATTGTACATCCAGATCTTGTACTGGAACATCTTCAAGACCATAAGCCAAAACATATCTTCTCTCTTTGTAAGTTAGTTACTTCAGATATCTTAGAGTAATAAAGCAGTAACTTGTAGTTGTTTTTTGTTTGTTTGTTTGTTTGTTCTCTTTGGGGGGCTCATCACCCAGCTCTCAAATAAACACACAGAGGCTTATTCTTTCTTATGCATGTCTGACCTTTGCTTGGTTTATTTCTAGCCATCTTTTCTTAAATTATTCTATGTATCTTTTGCTTCTGAACTTTTATTATTGTTATTATTATTTATCCAGTATTCTGCCTGTATGCCTGCAGGTCAGAATAGAGAACCAGATCTCATTGTAGATGGCCATGAGCCACCATGTGGTTGCTGGAAACTGAACTCACGACCTCTGGAAGAGCAGCCAGTGCTCTTAGCCTCTGAGCCATCTCTCCAGCCCATATCTTTCTCTATTCTCTATACCCTTCTTTACTTCTTATTCCATGGTTTGCTGTGTAGCTGGGTGGCTGGTTCCTAATGTCCTCCTCTCTTTTTCTCCTTCTTTATTCTCTCCTTCTATATTTCTCTTGTCTAGCTATTGGCCATTCAGCTCTTAATTAGATCAGTCGGGTGTTTTGGACAGACAGTAACACAGCTTCACAGAGTTAAACAAATGCAACACATCTTTGCATCATTACACAAATGTTCTACAGTTCAAACAAATGTTAACAGCTTCAACTAATATTTCACAACAGTGACTATTAAACCTAGAGACAACAATGGTATCTTTAAGGATTGCTGCCTCACCAATATTCTTATGACACACTGGATGATCATATTAAAAAAAAATACTGGCAAACAATAAAAGTTTTTTTTTAAAAGCTAAAAATGCATTCAGGAGAGTCAGATCTTCAATTTGGAGTGTGAGAACTCTTCAATTTATTGTTTTCTTTTTGATACACATGAATGAGTGGACTGATGATGAAACAATTTTGTGTCTAGATAGTTGTTTAATAACAAAAACTTGTCAAGGGGCTAGAGAGATGCTCATTGGTTAGGAGCACATTCCTGCTATTGCACAGGATCTGAGTTTTGTTTCCAATACTCACATTAGCTGAGTGATTCATAACCAGTCTAGTTCAGGGGATGCAAGTCCATCCTCTGACCTTCCCACATATACATTTAGTTAAAAATAATTTTTAAATTTCATATTATAATATGAAATTAAAATATAATAAATATATTTTTGGAAAGAAAAGAGTATACTGTCATTCAACCAACAACAATGCTTTTTCTTAGTGGTTCATATATTGGTGATGTGTCTTTCCTTGTCTACCTTAGACTTAATGGAATAATATATATGATAATCTTATTAATCTCAGATTTGGCTTATGCAGAAAATAGAGAAAAGAACCAGGATACCTATTTTTTTGGTCCTGTTTTTGCTGCTATAGCAAAATTTCACAGGCTGAATAATTATAGAGATTTATCTCCACTGTTTTGGAGTCTGGGAAGGCCACTGTCAAGGAGCTGGCATACAGCAAGGGCCTTGCTACATCCCAGAATAACCGAAGGCGAAGGACAAATGAGATGGAAATGTAAACTCATCCCTTCCATCATCCCATGGTGACAGCACGAATCTGCTCCACCTCCTGAAGGTCCCATCTCAGTGGTCCTAGGATTAAGCCTTCAGTGCATGACCTTTGGGGGACCAATCCAAACCATAGCAACACCCAAAAGAAACCTCCAGAGCAAAGACTGAAGGATGGTTAGTCATTGCTCATGATTTCTGGTCTTGTCACCTACCAGTCAGGTTGTGTGTGGTCCTCTCACTACACAGTCCTTACCTCCTAGTCACATGATCCCAGCTAGCAGCAGGAGAGTGACTTGGGAGACCCAGGTGGTCATATGCAGTTGAACTCAGAATCCTGTTACTGAAAAAGAAGAGTGGAGAAGCACTGTCAGTAGGAAGTAGCTGGGGTCAGAGCAACTGGGAGGCTCAGATGATGGTCCTGTGCATTGGAAACTCAGAATCCTATTTCTGAAAAATAGTAAAGAAGCACTGTCTGTGGGAATATACTGATATGTCTAATAGCCAAAGCAAAGAGATGTAATACAGCTCTCCACTGTTTTTACCCTGGACAGTTTCTCTAAACACTAGTGGCTGCCTCTGAAGGAGATCAGCTCTATATTCCTAGAAGGGTTTCTCTTTTACCCTTGGAAGAGCTGAGAAGTTAAGTGTGGACTTTTGTTAGTGGATGGTCTCAGCATTCAGAGATAATGTACATTGGTAGTTTTCAGAAATACGGCTAGCTGGTTCCTCCCACACTCAGGCCACAGCTCGACACAGGGAGAATGAGGAATGTGGATGTTAGAACAAGGCAGCTTTGTGCTCAGCTCATAGTCTTTATGCAGTTAGCCAAGCAGAGATGACTAAGCTGTTGGTAGGGGCAGTAATATTAATAGGATCACTAGCAGCAGTGGAGTTACAACATGTCAGTTTAAACTTTTATCCACCTATCTCTACTAATAGGATGTTTCAAGTTTTAGCTACACTGTTCTCAGTCAGAACTGAGGTTTTTCTCCCCCAAGGGCATAGACACATCTTTGGAAACATTTATGCTACTTTTTAGATGGATCGGGCCTGGGGGTGCTCTTGCATTGTTCTGCACTGAAAGGAATAGAAACATAAAACGTGTGTCCAGTTGTGGCTGGGTACCCCAGCCAATTCCTTTTAGTGGTATTATTTCATTGTGGACCCCCTTTGTGTAGCTGTATATCTCCTACTTGCCCATATCTCAAGTATTTTGTCTGACAACCGATCTTTTTATTTATTTTTTTCAAGTGTATGGGTTTTTACCAGCATGTATGTCTATGTACCACTTACATGCCTGCTGTCCTTGGAGGCCAAAAGAAGACATTCAAACCTCTGGGACTGGTGTTACAAGTACTAGCCCCTGGATGAGTGCTAGTAACTGAATGGTGGTCCTCTGGAAGAGCAGCTGGTGCTCCTAACTGATGAGCTATTTCTGCAAGTCCCGAACAGCTGACTTGTACCTAGTGATAGCTTACCCATTGAAATACTTCTTTCATTTTGGTAAGGGGTGGGCAAGACTACAGGGGGTTTCTGCTGTGAATTCTCCTGTTTAAAAGTTTGTTGCCATGACCAGTGATTAACAAGCAACCTGAAGGAAGGAGGGTGAGTGTGTTTGGGCTTATAGTTCAAGTGGATATTGTCTGCAGCCAAAGCATGGTGTTGGGTATGGAAGGCACTTGGTGACTGTTAAGTTTTGAATCCTGAGTTCCTGGATATCAGCCACTGCTGATGTAATAAACCAACTAAGCCAAATTACTAAATCCAGGTTTAATGAACAGAGCAAAGCAATCCTGGGTGACCCTTGGAAAGTCTAGGGAAGAGACACAAATATGGCTACTGGGCTTTAAGTAACCTGCATGCCTGGTCTTGAGCTGCCCCAGGGAGGGGCCAGCTTTTGGGGGACCTTGAGGGGGCAAGGTCTGGGGAGAGAGAGGGGTGGGGTTTCCACCTTATCAGTTACTTTGTATCCCAAGTCAGAAGTAGCAAGAGTAAATAAGCCAAGTAGGGCCAGGCTATAAAACTTCCAGGTCCTGTCCCAGTAACCCCCTTCCTCCAGCAGGACTACACCTCCTTAATGGTCTACAACCTTCACAGACAGCAACTGCAGCTGGAGATCAAGTGTTCAGACACAATGATTGTATGGGGGCCATTTCCCATTCAAACAGGTAGCATTAGTAGCAAGGAAAAAAAAAATGTGTCCAACAGTAAGAAAAAACTCAGAGCCACTGAAATCTACCTGTTGTACAGGTATGGAAGCCAGCCTCCATAAAAACCTTTTCTGGTATACTGGAGGCCTGATGCCAGACCTGACTGCTATCCATAGGCTATGTTCTAGAACCCCCGGCACTAATTTAAAATGATCCGTTCCTGGGCCCCAGCCCATCATATTGAGTAAGACTTTCTGAGGTGGAATCTTGATTTTTATCATGTTCCCTAGAGGATTCTTAGGTCCAGAAGTGCTTGGTGTTCACACTGCAGTACCTCCCTAGACCAAACAAAAAGATGGACCCAGCTTGGCTTATAGTAGCTTAGCTGATCTGCCAGACTGTGCCTATTGATGGTGCAACATAGAAACCTTAGCACCCATTGCTGGAGAAGTGAACTTTTCCAAATCAGTACATACTTGCCCGGTTGTTGGCCTCTGTAACAGTAGGAAGGTTAACTCCAGTGCAAGTTTTGAAGTCGTTGTGGCCCTCGGAACATCGTGTTTCCTATGTGTCATCTCTGTGTCGTGTCCCATCCCCCCACCACCACAAAAGAGCCCAGTACCTTTCACTTAACGTTCATTAGCTACCATTCTGAAGACTGGGAGGCATTTGGTTTTGGTGGCTTACTACTGATGGCACCTGGCTGAAACTAACCCATTTTTTGAAGATTGTCAGGTGCGTGTAGTAGGTACTGAGAACAGTATTCAAAGGTGGTTTGAAGCTGGCAGTGCCTTCCAGTGTTTGTCTAGCTTGTAGGAGACCCCAGGTTCACCCACCTGTCACTGGGAGCAACTAAATCTTTTAACACTGAAACTAGACACTGCTTTCAATAGCCTTTCAGTCTGTTTTGAGGGAGGAAAGCAGAGCAGATGCCTGTGAAGACATGGCAGAGAGGTGATGGTGGCTTCCAAAATGAATTATCTAGAAAGTACTAGAAAGGAAGCCTGACTCTGCCGTATTTATATAGGTCTGCACGCCTGAGAGGCATCTCTCCCTTCCTAGGCTGTGAAGGACAACATGGCCCTTACTGGGCTCAGGGCAAGACTGATTGCAGAAGACCAAGGTGGCTGCCCCAGAGTGTGACACTGTCTTCAGAAGGGGTCCTGCAGCCTAAGCATCCTAGGCTTCCCACACCAGCAACGCTCCTCTTTTTTTTCTCCTCTTCTGTCTTTGTATCCTTCCTTTAAACTCTAGGACCTGGAATTTAGCCAGACACACCATTTCTTTGTCCTTCTCCACTATTCACTGAGCCATCACCATTTCCTCAGGGTTCCCAAACTAATTTCTCCTGGGGGAGGAGTAAGGAAAGCCTAGGATTATGTGGAGTAGAAACCAAGACTTTAATTTTTTTTATTACATTTACTTATTTATGTGTGTGTGTGTAAGAGGACAACTTGGGGGAGTCAAATCAATCCCCTCCTTCAATTTAATCCCCTCCTTTTGCATATGGGTCCAGGGGATGAACTCTGGCTGGCAGACTTGGCAGCAAGCGCTTTAACCCACCAAGTCCCCTCACTGGTCCCAAACTTCTTATTATACTAACCTTGGAAAATGCAAGAGAAAAGTTTAGCTTCTTAGAAATTAATGTTCACATTTAGCTTGTCTCCCTCGATACATTTTAGAAATCCAATTGTTACACTTCATCCAGAATTGGCTTTAATGTTTTGTTGTTGTTGTTGTTTTGGTTTGGTTTGGTTTGCTGAGACAGAGTTTCACCATGTAGTCTAGAATTCCCAATCCTCTCCCCACGACTTTCCTAGAGCTGGGACTATAGGTCTGTGCCCATACATACTGCCTGAGTCAGGAGTCCCTGATGCCTCTGTGTCCTGCCTCCTTCCTCATGTTCTCTGCTCAGCCTCCTTCTGTTGTCTGACTCACAGTGACAAGCTTTGTAAGGACACGTATTGTGCCTGTCCTTTCTCATCATTAACAAAGACACGACTATGTTGTTTTTCTTTCTCGACATAGAGAAGTCATTCACAATTCCAAAGAAGTGCTGAGTTTGTTGCAAGAAAAAAACCCTGCCTTTAAGCCAGTTCTTGCTGTTATCCAGGTAAGTGCTGAACATGGTGTTCTCCTATTTTATGATTCAATTTAGCAAGTACTTATAAACAGAGACCAGACATATGTCCTGTGAAAGCAGCGGCCTCAGTGGCAAGTGCTGTTATGTGTACATGGCAGACACTGCCCTGCTGGAATCACTCATCCTTTGGAGACATGACTCTTTGGGGTTAGGAGGTAGGCACCCACATAAATCACAAGACACTATAGATACTAACCCTTATGTACTTATGAATGTTTATCAAATATGACTTGCACGTCAGTTCTTTCTTGTTTCTGGGGAAGACAAATGGGCAATGGCAGGTACACATTAATGTTTTATAGCCCGAGTGTCAAAAGTCATGGTGTGTCAGAGGACTTTGCATTCCATGTTTATTTCTTGGCTGTGGCCCCTTAGTCCTGAGCTGCAGTTGGCACTGTGTTATTGGCATCCCTGGTGATGACAGGTGTAGAGAAATATCAGGATGAGCCGGGCCTGGAAGCAGTTCAGCCCAGTAGTTGGCATGGTGGTGCTTGGCAGGCTATTCCAGTATCAGAATAGCAGCCTGTGTGGTGGCCAATGGTACCTTGGTTTGCGAGACTATAGAACTGTGCTCATGTGACCTACATCTTTTGAGAAGCCTCTCCATCTCACATTAGTGGAATTGGTTTAGGACCTTGGACTTCCTGGGAATCTGGTTACATGTCACCATTCAACCTAAATTAAATGCACATGCACAAACATCCAAATTCCTATCTTTGGTGTTTCACAGGGAGTGTTTCTGGCTGTGATGATGTCATTCTTACATGCCCTGTGACTTAGTTTCTTTTTTATTGCTATGACCAAACACCATGACCATGGCAGGTTATAAAAGAAAGCATTTGGTTAAGGTTATGGTTTCACAGGGTTAGAGTCTGTGACAGAGCAAAGGCATGGAGGTAAGGGCAGCTGGGGGAGTACATGTTGATCCTCCACCAGGAGGCAGAGACACACTGGAAATGATGCAAGGGCACCACCAGTGACATGTGTCCTCCAACAAGACCACACCTCCTAATCCTTCCAAAACAGTTCCACCAACTGGGGACCTAGTATTAAACGTATATGGCTATGGGGCAGCATTTTCATTCAACCAGCATATCCTATAACATACAATCTATCATTTCTTAAATGATGTAAATCCAAGAAATTAGTATGCACATAAATCCCAGCTGTTAGCCTAATTTTCATAGGCAATGAGAGTCTTTTCTGTGTTTTCTTATCATCTTTGTATTCAGGTCACTTGTGTTCATTGTCTTCACAAATGTAATCACTGTGTTGTGTTTGGTACACATTGTCAAGGTATTTTCAGACCGTGACATTCTCCCTTTGTTCCTTTGCCCTTAGGCAGGCGATGATAACTCGATGCAGGAAATAAATCAGAATTTGGCCAAGGAGGTGAGAACTGGTCATTTTATCAATTCATTAGCATTCCTTCCTGACAGTATATTCTCTTGTGATGACAGCGAATCTTGTGTTCCTTTTCAGGCTGGTCTGGACATCACTCACATCTGCCTGCCTCCGCACAGTGGAGAGGATGAGGTAATGGCAGCCTAGCTCATTTTCTTTTCTTATCAGTATCTTCTGGGGTGTGGGGTGGGAGGCACAGGCTCAGCCTCCTCTTGTGGCTGAGTTTCTAGGAGGAAGAGATCTGATCACCTTTCTCTCTTTGTTTGGTTTTTACTGAATACAAGCCAGGGCATTATGTGATTGTAGATGCTTATTCACTGTAGAAGCAGCAGCATCTCATGAGAGAATTTCTGGACTGGGCATGTCTGGAAACTTGGCTCTGGTTTTATTCTGTCCCAACAGCGTCTTTGATCTTGGACCACTCCTTTGGCATCTTAGGGTCACCATAGGCCTATTGATGCAATAGGAACAGGAGAGGGTGATCTTCAAGGCTCTAGTCTAACATTCTTGTTAGACTCCTTCAATGGCATTTTGGGGACCACTGATAGAGCCTCCATCCTGGTTTACATGCTCTTGTACCTATCAGTGTCACTCCCCAGTGTCATCTCAAGTGTGGGCGAAGCAGCCCTCATAAACAGGTATCATGGTCCTGGTCTGGGGCATAAGCCTTTGTGGCTAACTTCCTTCTGATTGATTGGCTATGGTAGGGAGGATAGGTTAGGATTCCTGGAGTAGAAACCTCAAATCATAGAGTCTGGAAAAATGAAGTTTTGGGAGTTGTTTGTTTTGGGAGGAGATGTTAGGGGAAGACATGAATGATGCTTAGGAATCAATAGTCCCTGGCTAGGAAAAGCACCCCAAAGGCATGAGAAGCTCAGCGCTTCTTTCTCATTGCTCTAGTGTCTCTGTAGTGTCCCACCAAGTCAAAGATGGAGGTGAAGTCAACTCTACCTGTCATAGCCACGTTCTCACCAGGGTCAAAAGCAACTCCACCCAAAAATGGGAGTTGTTCAGAATGATTGTTGATGTAGAGATGATTAGGGTAGGGAAAGACACCCAGCAGATATCTAAGAACTGCCAGTAGTACAGACCCTATAGCACAATGTGGCTTCTCTTAGGAACACAGTAGTACAGACCCTATAGCACAATGTGGCTTCTCTTAGGGACACAGTAGTACAGACCCTATAGCACAATGTGGCTTCTCTTAGGAACACAGTAGTACAGACCCTATAGCACAATGTGGCTTCTCTTAGG
>PVIH01001430.1:0-34876 GCA_004025045.1 Sigmodon hispidus
AATTTCCGCAGTTCAGCATCTCTGTTTCTAAACAAGGTGCAAAGGTAAAATTAAAGAGTTGTGAAGACTTGTAAAGCGTTGGAAACTTGAGACATAGGCAGTGATAACTAACATTTTTTTTTTTTTAAACTTTATTTACTTGTCTTGGTGTTTGCCTGGAACTGGAACCACAGACAGTTGTTAGCTGCCACGTGGGTGCTGGGAAACGAACCCGGGTCCTCTGGAAGAGCAGAGGGTGCTCTTAACCGCTGAGCCATCTCTCCAGCCCCATCACTCAACTCTTGAGAGGCAAAGGCAGGCAGATCTCTGATGAGTTTGAGGCTAGCCTGGACTACAAAGTGCGTTCCAGGACAGCCAGGGCTACAGAGAAACCCTTCTTCAAGCTCCAGCCCCCCAAAATGTTAGAAGATATTAGGACATGGAAAGCCAAATGAAGATACAGGGGAAATGGCCATGAAAGCAGAGAGGCCCGGGAGCCAGCAGCCATGCAGCACTCTGATACCAGCTTTCAGCTGGGAGACCTGGGTGGAATACGGTTCTGCTTTTTTCTTTTAAAGATGTGTATGTGTGTCGGCCACGTAATACATTGCCAGTAGAGGGTGCTGGGTACTCTGGGACTGGAGATACAGATGGTTGAGCCACCATGTGGTGCTGGGAATGGAACCTGGGCCCTCTGCAAGAAGAGCCAATGCTCATCACCTGGCTACTTTGAGCCAAGACTCCAGCTCCATGCCTGTTGTTGGAGCCACCCAGCCTGTGGTTCTTAGTCATGGTAGCCTCAGCAAACTAATATACAACTTGATTTATCAATCTTGGACAGAATTTATTATTTATTATTCTGGCGGCTGAGGAATTAGTTCTTTTAAAATACTCCAAACCTCCCTTTCCTCTTGCCCATCCTCACAATATAATTTCCCACAGTTTACAGTTAAATCAATAGTGTTTACATTATTGACCAAGTAAATAAACTCTTTGGCCAAGCAATAAAATACTATTACATTTTCTTTCCTTACGGCATGGCTTTTATCTAGAGTCAATCATGGTCATTTCTTTTCAATCATTTAGTTCTAATTATCTGCAGTTGATTTACCCTGAAAATGTTCCATATGTAGCGGTATTTTTTTTCTAAATATTTAACCCACATCTGACTAGTCTTTTCTTCTCCCCAGAGACCTGTGTCCACGGACCTCTTTCTCCTTCAGGTGGGGCTCATTACAAAGTCTGGTATACAAATGCTGCCTCGGCGTTTCCTTTTCTATATTTTATCATAGCATTGCACAGCTTGATTCAGTCCCTTGTTTTATTGGGGTGTGTTCTGTAGTGGCATCCGTGGGTGTGTCCTGGAAAAATCTGCTAACCCTTCTTCTATGGGGGCTAGCCCTTATTGGGCAGTCTGGGTGTATGACAGCAAGGCTTGATCATCATTCAGATCAAGCCTCCCCTTTGCTTCTGCTGGTAAGTCTGATGTCATTCTGCTCCCTGCCTGTGCCCTGGTGGCTCTCCTCTCCTGAGGATTTAAAATCTTTTCTGAAACTGCACTGGGGATGGAGCTCAGTAGAGCACTAACCTGAGCATGCGTGAGCCCTCTTTGAGTAACTGGCACCGGGCAGACAGCACAGATCTTCTTCTTGATGGATACAATGTTTGGGGATGGCACAAAGCCTTTTACTTTATTGTATTAAAAAAAACCTTAGAAATACATTTATCTATTTGTGCACATGCACAGTGTATGTGCAGGCGTCAGAGTATAACTTGTAGAAATAGGTTCTCTTCTTCCACAAAATGGAACTCAGCTTTTTGTCTTGATGAGGAGCCTCTACCCCACTGACCCATCCTTACCCCCTTTTTGTTTTAAAGATTTATTTTTATTATAGGTGTATGGGTGGTCCCCTCTCTCTCCTCTCTCCTCTCCTCTTCTCTCTCTCTCTCTCCTCTCTCTCTCTCTCTCTCTCTCTCTCTCTCTCTCTCTCTCTCTCTCTCTCTCTCTCTGTACCATACCTGTTTCTGGCACCTCCCCAGAGCCATCAGAGGATATCAGAGTCTCAGGAACCGGAGTCACAGGTAGTTATAAGCTATAATGTTGGTGCTGAGAACTGAACTCAAGGCCTCTGCAAGAGCGGCCAGAGCTCTTAGCCTCTGAGCTTTATAATTAAATCATTATCATTCTAATAGTGTGATCTGATAGGACACTAGCTCTGTGTGGGTGCTGGCTGCTATACAAGGCCTAAGGCTGGCCAGGGGAGACACAGGAAAGCGCATTCTATGCAGAGGAATAAAACATGCAATTGGTTCAGAGGTGAGTAAGCAGAGGATAAAGAATGTCAAGTAGTAGGTGTTATAGTATAGTGTTAGGTCTGGAGCTGTGTGATGTTTCTACTTCCCAGCTGTATGACCTTAGGGTGGCTAGTGAACTTCAGCTCTATTACCCATAATGAGGTGATGGTAATATCTTATAAGACTCAATATAAACTCTGATATATATATTCCTCAGTTGAAGCTGGCTCTTGGTCTTAGCCAAAAGCTCAGCTGGTAGGTAGATCCCTCACATATTATGCATGAAGTCAGGGGTTTGATGTCTTCATCTTATAACCAGTGTTATGAGATATGCTCACAATCTCAGGCTTTAGGTGGTAGAGGCAAGAGGACATTCTTTTCTTTTTTAAAAAAAATATTTATTTTTATTTTACGTGAATTGGTATTTTGCCTGCATGTATAATTGTGTAAGGGTTCAGATCTTGGAATTACAGACAGTTGTTAGCTGCCATGTAGACGCTGGGAATTGAACTCAGGTCCTCGGAAGACAGTCAGTGCTTTTAACCCCTGAGCCATCTCTCCAGCCCCCATTCTTTTCTTTTTAAAGACAGGGTTTCTTTTTTAAGAAAATATTTATTTTTATTTTATGTGAATTGGTGTTTTGCCTGCATGAATAGCTATGTAAGGGTGTCAGATCTTGGAATTACAGACAGTTGTTAGCTGCTATTCGGATGCTGGGAATCGAACTCAGGTCCTCCGGAAGAACAGTCAGTGCTCTTAACCACTGAGCCATCTCTCCAGTCCTAAAGACAGGGTTTCACTGTCTAGTCCTGGCTGGCCTGGAACTTACTACATATACACTAGGCTGGCCTTGAACTCACAGAGATTCCCTTGTTTCTGCAAGCCATGTGTCAGCAGGCCGGGCACCACTTTGTTTTGGAAATCTCTTGATTATTGCCTACAATGACTGGGAAATGGGACTGGAGAGATGGCTCAGTGGTTAAAAGTGCTTGCTGTTCTTCCAGAGGACTGGAGCACAGCAGCTCACAACTGTTTTTGCCACTATTTCTATTTCTAGGGATCTGACACCCTCTTCTAGCCTCCATGGGCACCTTCATACACATGGCACACATTCACACAACACATTAGGGAAAAAATGCGGCAGGAGATAGTTCAGCAGTTAAAAGCACGGGTGGTTCTTGAAGAAGAGCTGGGTTTGATTTTTAGTACCTACATGGTGGCTCACAACCTTTTGTAACTCCGGTTCCAGGGGATCTGGCATTCTCTTCTGGCCTCCACAGGCACCAGGCATGCACGTGTGCACAGACATACATGCAAGCAAAACACTCATAAGCATAAACAATAAAACCTTTAAAAACTAAGTAACTAATAAAAAGATGCTTGAAGAGGTAAGAATAAAGGTGAGTTCCAGCTCAGAGGCCATGCTTAGGCACCAGGGAGACACGGAAGCAGAATGCCTCCCAGGAAGAAACGACAGGACCAGAGGATGGAAGAAAGAGAGGGGCCAACCCCGTCACAGGGAGCACAGAGCCCATCAGGCAGCACCCCAGCCCACCTCTCCATCGCTGGGGATAGAACCTAGGGCCACTTACAAGGTAGGCAAACACTATACCACTGAGATACACTCCACGTGGCCCAGTTGGCCTCAACTTACAATGTAGTCAAGGATGACCCTGAACATGCACACACTGTACATATATACACAATAATAATAAAAAATAAATAAAAAATGTCCCTCCCTAACCTTATCACCAGTCATGTTCATACGACTAGACCTCCAGTTCTCCATCTCCCAGGCCCTTTCAGGGCTCTCAATGATGTCCTGGGCTCTTGGCTATGTGGCCCTTCTTTCATCATATTTCTGTCTCCTGTGCTGTCAAAATGAACCCCCTTCACTAGAGGCTCAGCACAAGGGCAGGGCCTGCTCTCCCTGGCCCTCTATCCCAGGGCAGGGTGACATAAAATAGATATTTAATAAATACCTGCTGGCTGATGAGAAACTAGCCAACTCTTGTTTTGATGGTTATATCTGAATGTCCATGATATGTAGGTACATAAAACAACTGCCTTCTCAAAGCCGCCATGTGCGGAGTAGCGGAAGCTCCATCCAAGGAGGCCAGCGCAAGGTCTATGAGGCATTTTACAGCAATGACAGGGCTGGCAATGTCAGAGACAGTGTCATCTTTGGATACTAGGAATGGGGGTTTGGTGCCATGAACGGTCAGTTAAATTGTAATTGGAGAGAGTTGTTCTTCTGAAAACCATAACGTTCTTTAGTTGCAGCCAAATGGCATCCAAGAAGGGGAGAAAATTTTTTTGAAATGTCAAAGAAATCATTTCCAATTTGGTGCTCACAAGCAGAGACTCTAATGATCAGTTGAAGTGAGAAGCAAACAAATTAGCGCTAATGGAAAATGGCTTTTGGAAAAGAGAATTTAATTTATAGTCAGCCGATCATAGCATGCATCGGGCAATAAAAGTCAGTTTCAGCAGCTTGATCCGAACTGGAACTCACATGGAATGCCAGAGAAAAATGTCCAACACCATCACACTCATTGGAATCTCTCTGTAAGCGGCAGCCAGTTACAATCGTCATTATTTTACCTTGGAGAGAAAATGGTGTGAGAAATCATAGTACATGAAATTAAAATCCAGATTAGAAACTTTCATCCAAATTGTTTGTGGCCTTCTAACCTTGGCAAAGTTTTCTGCAAGAATGACCAACGTATACGTCTTCTTTCCAAACGGACTCTTTGACCTCCCCTCCAGCATTAGAGGTGATTAGTAAATGGGATCTTATCCATAAATCATTCCTATAGTGGCCGAAAGGTCCTTCAAGCAAGCAAACCAAAATCACAAAATTTCAAAATCCAGCCCATGCTAAATCAGAGTCCTTAGCAACATTCAAAAAGAAAGCTACTAACTATCAACAACTAAGAAGAGCCCAGTCTGTAACCCATTACCTGGGAGACTGAGGCAGGGGAACCACGGTAAATTCAAGGCTACTCTCCCTTTTGAGTAGCAAGTACCAGGACATCTAGGACAATATAGCAAGATCTCATCTCAAACACAACAACCAAACAACCAAAGCCACATAAAGAAAATCAGAAAGAACTCACTATGTCTTGATCCTAGATAAATTTCCCAGAACCTCCTTCCCACCTCCATCCCCTAATTCATAAAACACATATAAAAGTAAAAAATTTCCAAGACATGGTTATTAGCCTGGTTCATGCTCTCCAGGTTCCCTCATATACAAGGGAGGTCTCGGGCTCACATACAAGGGGTTTCACAGGGCAGAATGAAACCAGGCCTTTTCCTGGGAGTCTTGGCCCAGTTCCTCACTCTCAGCCTTTATGCAGAGATAGAGAAAAGTCTAGTTAGTCTAGTAGTTAAATGTCAATTTGGCCAAGGGGGGAATCTCAGTGGAGAAAATGTCTCCATATGATCCATCTGTAAAGGATTTTCTTAATTAGTGATTGATAGGGGAAGGCCCAGCCCATTGTGGGTGGGACCATCTCTGGGATATTGGTCCTGGGCTCTGTAAGAAAGCAGGCTGAAGAAGCCATGGAGAGCAAGCAAAGAAGAAGCACCCTTCCATGGCTTCTGCATCAGCTTCCGCCTCCAGGTTCCTGCTCTCACTGCTTTTGATGATGAACTGTTATATGGAACTGTGAGTGAAATAAGCCCTTTCCTTCTCAGGGTGCTTTTGGTCAAGGTGTTTCATCACAGCAATGGTAACCATAACTAAGACATTTTGTCTCACTCAAAGATGGAAATAAACTTTGAGAAACATGTTCAGAAATACGTCCTTTTGTGTATATCACAGATTGTAATTACATGGACTATATGCTATGGCCTGATGCTACTAGCCTATAAATCTTTTTTTTTTTTTTTTTTTAAAAACTTTATTTATTTATTTATTTGCCTTGGTGTTTTGCCTGGAACTGGAACTACAGACAGTTGTTAGCTGCCATGTGGGTGCTGGGAATCGAACCTGGGTCCTCTGGAAGAGCAGATGGCACTCTTAACCGCTGAGCCATCTCTCCAGCCCCTAGCCTATAAATCTTTACAGCATGCTACCACAGTAGCTGTAGGTAACATAACACACTAGTCATTTCATATCTGAACATTGAAAGGTACAGGGAAAATATGCTAAGAGCTGAAGAGATGGTTCTTTAGCTAGAAGCACTTTTCAGAGTATCTGGGTTCAGTTTCCAGTGTCCACATGATGGCTTGTAACCACCAATAACTCCAGCTTCAAGACACAGATGAACTCTCCTGACCTCTGCAAGCATTGGCCATGCAGGTGATACACATACATGCATATAGGCACACCACTTAAATACACAAAATAAATAGTTAAAAGGCTGAAACCACATAGTATCTGCTTTAGGATGCGTGAGGCCCAGGCTTGATATTGTAGCCACAAAAATAAATAAATAAATAAAAGATTAAAAGATGATGCACCTGTATACGGAGTTTGTAGAACCCAAAGTTGTTTATGTGAGGTTGTAAGAAGTGAAGGCCTGGGGCTGTAGAGATGGCTCAGAGGGTAAGAGCACTGACTGCTCTTCCAGAGGTCCTGAGTTCAATTCTCAGCAACCACATGGTGGCTCACAACCATCTATAATAACATCTGGTACTCTCTTCTGTATACTGTGTACATAATAAATAAGTAAAAATAAATAAAAAAGAAAGTGAAGGCCTAAGATGTTATCATATGTTATGTAGATCTTATTTGTTATTAATGATTAATTATAAATTAATCATAATCATATTATTGATTTATTATTTTGAGACAGAGTCTATGTAGCTCTAGCTATCCTAGAACTCACTATGTGGTCCAGGCTGGTATTAAAATCACAGAGCCATGGGTCTCTGCCTCCCACGTGCTGGGATTAAAAGTGTGCACTACCATGCTAGGTCCATGTACAGATTTTATAAGTACCACATTCTGTGGGCTGTTATTACATGCATGAACACTTTTATTTCTTCAACAATAAATTCACTTTAAAACAAAGGACAAAATAAAAGAAAAATAAAAAGATGCTGTAGTTTAGAGGCCTGGTGAGCAGGCATGAGAGCCCTGGGAGATGGTGGAACCGTTTGGGAGAAGGGCCTGGTACCAGGAGGCTAACCACTGATGCCTGCCTGCTGTTGAAGGGGATGCTGGGACCACAGGCTGCCGCCGCCTATCTCTTCCATTCCTCTGGGTGAGCAGCCTCCACTGTCCCGATATTCTGCCTGCCTCAGGCCCAGGAGCTGGGAGGCCTACTAAACACCAGAATACTTTTCTCGGGCATTTTGTTACAAAACATTTTGTTACTTGTCTAACACACTTTGATTGCTGTTATTTATTTCTTTGTTTGCTTTTTTTTGAAAGCCCTGACTATACTGAAATTCACTATGTAAATGACTCTCGTGAGTTCCTGCTTCTGTTCTAACCTGTGCCAGCATGCCTAGCACCTACTGTTATTTTCTATACACAACTTCAGTTCTTTTTAAAGTTTTTTTCTCTCTTTTTAAAGACAGAGCCTCATATACCCCAGGCTTGCCTCAGACTCCCTATATGGGGGAGGGCTACCATGGATTTTTCTTTACATATGTATATTTGTGGTGTGTGAATGCATGTTTGCTTGTGTATGGATAGGTGCATTGCTGACATTGTCTTTTTTATTGCTCCCACTCTATTTATTGAAACAGCGTTTCTTATTGAACCAAGAGCTTGCCAATCCTGGCTGGAATACCTGCCAGGCTGATTACTTGTCTCCACCTCCCAAGTGTTTCTCCCACTTGCCCAGAAATCTGAACTTCGGGGCTCAGACCCACAGCACAGTAACACAATCTACCGAGCAACCTCTCCAGTCTGATGGTTTGGAGCTTTAAAAAATTATTTATTTCTGGGGCTGGAGAAATGGCTTAGAGGTTAAGAGCACTGACTGTTCTTCCAGAGGACCTGAGTTCAATTCCCAGCAACCACATGGTGGCTTACAACCATCTATGATGACATCTGGTGCCCTCTTCTGTATATTGTATACATAATAAATAAATCTTTAAAAATTATTTATTTCTATTTTATATACATTGGTGTTAGGTTTCTTGAAACTGGAGTTATAGACAGTTGTAAACAGCCATGTGGTGCTGGGAATTGAACTCAGGTCCTCTGGAAGAGCAGTCTGTGCTCTTAACCTCTGAGCCATTTCCCAAGCCCCAATTTAAGATGTTTGATCCTTCTGCCTTTACCTCTTTTCCCAAATCTCCTCTGGAACCTCGTTTTCCACTGACAAGCTCCATTCTTCTTCTCCCTGGACTCACTCTGCCCTTAATTCTATTCCCCGGAGCTACTCTTGAGCTCTCCTAAAAAACTGTGCCACAGTACTCTGCTAAAATAGAACTTAGAAAACAATTAGGCTGGGTGCAGTGGCAAACAAACAGACAAACAAAGGATTAATATTTTACTCACAGGTACGTTCTTCCCACCCATGCCCTCTCAAGGTCTGCCACTGACCAGAGGATCCGGTGTCAGCATCCTGACTATCTCCTGGGCTCTACATCCAGAACTACTTAAACTACACTACTCTTTTATTTAATGTCCTAACCATGTCTAGAGACCCCTAAAGACCACCAGGGAGCTGAATTCCAATGCAAACACATGAGAGTCAGTTTATTCTTTTGGACAGGTTTGACTCTAGACAGGTTCCAACCTGAGCTGAAACCCTATGTTTCTACAGAGCAGAGAAATTCAGCCCTGAGCTCAGGGTTTTTAAAGAAAGAAATATGTAAGTAGGGTGTTATGCATGTCTTGGCATTTCAGGATTGGGTAAAGGGGTGTGGGGCAGAGTAATTCTTGGAAACTATTGGTTAAACTTTCGGTGTGAACCCAAGTTTTGAATCTACTGGTTGTCAGGCGCATTCCTGAGATTTTTCTTAGACTTGGGCTCTGCCCTCAGGCACGAAATGGTTTTTCCCTGAAATAAAGTTTTATAACGATAAATCTATGCTTTTATGTCTATCTCTTTCCAAGATGTGGGTTTTGTTATGTGTAATTTTACTATGTTAAAGTAAAAAACTTCCTTTTTGATTAGACAGAAAGGAGAAAATGCTTTGAGATGATCCTTTTGTATGCTGTGAATGTGTGTTGCTTTCATTGGTTAATAATGAAGCTGTTTTGGCCAAGAGCCAGGCAGGATAAGGTTAGGTGGAAAGACCAGACTATGGAGGGGATGAAGGGTGGAGCTGGCAGAGTATGAGTCAGACATACAAAATGGGACAGCGGTAAAGACCAACAGAAATCAGTTAAGTTGTAAGAGCTAGTTAATAATAAGCCTGAGCCACTGGCCAAACATTTATAATTAATATAAACCTCTAAGTGATTATTTGGAAGTGGCTGCAAGACAGGGCAGGATAGAGAAATTCTATTTACAGGACTTTTGGACTTTCCATTGGGAGACAGCCATTATTGGACTAGCTGAACCAGCCTGTAAGCCATGCAAATAAATCTCACATATATTCATTCTATGTTCTGTTCCTCTAGAAAACGCTGATTAATATACCATTAAACAAGATTTTCCTAAGTTTCCCATCCACCTACCAGTGTCCTAATGCATTCTTCCTTTCTGTCAAGTTCCAACTGTTCCTTTAACATGTGTGTATATGCGTGCATGTGTAGGGACACACACAAGTGTGCATGCACATGAGAGTCACAGGTAGATGCTCGATGTCTTAGTCAGTGTTCTATTGCTGTGAGGAGACACCATAACCGTGGCAAATATTATAAAGAAAAGCATTTAATTGGGGTTTGCCTATAGTTTCAGAGTTTTAGTCCATTATTAACATAGTGGGAAGCATGGCAGCATATAGGCTGACATGGTGCTGGAGAAGGATCTGAGAGTTTTACCTCTTGACTCACAGGCAACAGGAAGTTATTTGAAACACTAGGTAAGGCTTGAATATATATGAGATCTCAAATCCTACCTTCACAGTGACACACTTCCTCCCCCTATTTTAAAAAGGCCATACCTACTAATAGTGCTGTTCCCTCTGGGGGCCATTTTCTTTCAAACCACCACATTTCGGCATGGGTTTCTGAAACCTCAAAGTTTTCGGAAGCAGTGACACACTTGCCCCAACACAGCCCATACCTCCTAATCCTTTCAATAGTGCCCTGGTGACCAAGCATTCAAGTCTATGAGCCTATGGGAGCTGTTCACATTAAAACCACCACATTTCACCCGCTGGCCTCCATAGGCTTGTAGTCACATCATAATGCAGAAATGCATTCAGTCCAACCTCAGAATCCCCATGGTCTACAGCAGTCTCAACACTGTTTACAAGTCCAAAGTTCAAAGTCTTTTCTGAGACTCAAGGAAAGCCATGTAAAATCAAAATTAAAAAACAGATCACATACTTCCAATATACACTGGCACAGAATATACATTATTGTTCTAAAAGAGACTAAAAGGGAGACAGTGAGGAAATACTGGACCAAAGCCAGACCAAAAGCCAGCTAGGAACATTTCAAATTCTGCACTTTTATGTCTGATGTCAAAACACTCTTCAGATCTCCAGCTTCTTTCAGCTCTGTCCACACACCTCTCTCTCTCTCTCTGGTTGCTTCCACACTGTTAGCAGCTTTCCTTAGCAGGAATCTCCAACATCTTGGCGTCTCTAGCAAAAGCCCGGCTTTACTTTTACATCTTCATGCAATAGCCTTTCTGGGTATCCATGCAGAAACACCCCCCCTGACACGTGCTTGGACTTGGTGGCTTTCCTTAGTTGAGGGAGATTCCACAATCTCATTCTTATATCCTGGACTCAAAAGTCACATACATGGCTGTCATCATGTGGCTGAAACTGACAAGTTCCACCACTTGCTGGTGCTGGAACTTGGTCCCCTTGTTAAAATATATTTTCATCAGCTTTCTGCTTTTGATGGTTTCCTTCACTGCTTAAGCTTTTTAAATTCTTTTTCATAAGCTGAAGGCTTACTCCCTTTATTCTTAGCATCAGTTTTTTTTCTTTAATCTTTTTATCTCATTGACTACTGGACTGTGGCGGAATGCTGGTGTTAACCAAGAAAGTGCTAGTGACCTCAGTGAATCCTAATGACCTCAGAAGATCCAGTCCCTGATGAGGTATGGTCAGGATGGATCGAGACCTGCGAACACCGACCCTAGTGCCCTGTCTGGTTCCTGGTCTCTCTGAGAGGAAGCTGAACGTCCAGTGCGGAAGTTCCAAATCTCCTAGAATTGCTTGGTATCTGTGAGTCCTTGCTCAACCCCTAATAAATATTAATCCTTGTATGTTATATTTGAATAATTCTGGCTATATTTGGTGCCCAGTGTGAGTTATTCCCTATGCTAGCCAGACTACCAGCCGCCGGCTAGGCTAGGCTCTAGTTCCTAGCTCCCACGCCACGGAGTTGTGCGCATGTCTAGACCTGGGCCTGTGTGCGACACCCATGTTGGGAATGGTGACTACTGCTAGCCTTTTGATGTGGGTTTTGTTTCATCACTATAATTGTATAAAGCTTTGTTATTGTAGAATTTAGTATGCTATGACTCAGAGCTGGTGCTGTCATCTTGGATTGCCAGGCTGTGTGCAGCAGCACCAAGGGCCCCTGATTGCTCCCCCCACCTTGGTTAGTGTACATCTTGGTACCCATGCGTGCCCACAAAGTTCAGTGCTGAGATGCTCGTCCTGCTCTGCCCTGTGCATCCATGGTTCCACCCTCTGCCTGCTCTGCGGTTCTCCGGAAAGCCAGACATTGAACATGACTGTGACACCTGCTGGCCATAAGTCACCATTACATCTAAGTAAGGTAACTGACTAAACTTTATTCACGATGTCTGATACAACGGGTGTTCAGAACTTCACCATTTTTTTTTTCTCAACTATGATGGTAGTCTACTTACATGATTACATATTTGGAAGCTTCAACCCCTCAGTCCTATTGCTTCTTGGCGTGATAATATATTTTATACTACAAATAAAATGGTCTGATACCTATTTAAAGGTGTGGAGTCTAGGGATGAGCAATTACTCTGTAAGATGTGTGAAATTCACTCTAGGATCTATAAAGTGGTGAACAAAGATACTTTACTGGAAGTTGGTTATGACAAAATTTCAGATAGGACTTCCTCCCTGGATGAGAGTTCTAAGAAAGCACGAGAGAAGTGCAGACTTTATGCTGATGATGCAATTAAGAAACTTGCTAATTATGTTGATGAAGGGAATGGTAGAATTTTTGACTCTATAAAATCATTAGAAAGATTGTCTACCTAGGACAATCAGACCCTGGAAAAACTATGGCCTCCAAGTTTCAAGACCACGAGGATTGTATAGAAATATTGGAAAAGGGCTTTGAGTCACTATCTACCCAGAACAATCCAGGACCTCCTCCTATGGGATATTATGGTTGGGGAAGATGCTCTACCTAAGGTGGTCACCATGAAGGAATTACCCCTACTCCACCGGCACTATTCCTGATCATGGTAGAGACAAAGAAAATACATGGAAAGGCACTAGACTGTGTGGAATATAATTATGAACCGATTCAGATGAAAGATATTGAACATATTAAGGAGGCGATTTCATTGCATGGTGTTCAGTCATCATATATTAAGCAGTTTCTAAACTCATGGTCAACACAGAATCAGGTAATTCCTAAAGCTGGATACAGCTGACAGCTGTGGTGTTGGACCATCACCAACAATTGCAATGGAGGAATTGGCTTAGGGAAGAGGCTAGGGCCTTGAAATCCCGAGGACAAAATGGGGGTGTTAACATCTCTCAAGAATGAATCCTTGGTGAAGGCCCATTTGCTGATGTAGTTCATAAGTAGTTCAGACTACTTATGATGAACACACATTATTGCTGCACTATACTGTTGCCTTAAAAGCATGGGAAAAGATTTTGGACCCAGGATAGAAAATTGAGTCATATATCAAGGTCAGGCAAGGCTTAAAGGAGCCTTATACTGACTTTCTACAGAGGTTAACTCAAGCTGTACATAGAATGGTGTAGGATCCAGGAGTTAGGAAGCAATTAATACTCTCTTTGCACTTTGACCATGCTAATACGGAATATAAGAGAATGCTCATGCCACTAAATATCAGATCTGCACCCATAGAGGAATGGATTCAGTACACAATCAATGCTAAATCTCTCCATAGTGATGAAGAGAATTGGGTAGGTCAAGCTATTGCCAATGTTAGGATAAGGAATCAAGGCATCATCATTTGTTTTAATTGTGCTAAGCCAGGCCATATAAAGAGGAATTGTATGCAAGGTGCTTATGGGAATACTGCTCATCCCAAGAATAATTCAAACAGGAGACCACTAACTTCTGGGTTTTGCAGATGTGGCAAAGGCTGGCACTGGACAAATGAATGTAGGTCCAGAAGAGACAAAGAAGACAACCTGTTACCATTGGGAAACACATCTCGGGGCTTCCCTCAAACCTCAAAACCAAAAAAGGTTTAGTCATATCTGGTCACGGTGGAGGAACAGCCTCCTCAGGACAAGTAGGTAATCCAAAGCCTGGGATAGAGGACAGGACCATACAGCATTGGACAATAAAACGTCTTTAAAGGAGAAGTTGACAGTTCCAAGTAAATCAATGAAACATATTTTGGCAGACTTCCATAAATGAACGAAGACCAAAATTGAAAATAAGGATAGATAGTATTTATGTGCAAGACTTAGTTGATGAGAGCTGATGTTTCGATCATAACCCCACAATCATGGCACTCCAGATGGCCTCTAAAGGAGGTAGATGTTCAGTTTTTAGGCATTGGGACAATATCTCAGGTAAAACAGAGTGTGAGATGGCTTGAATGCATAGGACCAGAAGGACAGAGAGGAAGATTGAAGCCATACATGGCTAACATAGCAGTGAATTTATGGGGTTGTGATCTTCTACAACAATGGAACACCCAGGTTAAGATCTCTCCAGGCTCAAATATCAGCCAGAGACTCAATTATGTCCCTGAAGACAATATTTCAAAAGGTTATGCAAAACAGTCACCAGTTATTCAGATTGCACAACAACACAGTTTAAAAGCTACTGACTCCACAAAGACACTCACAGCACTACCTTTGAAATGGTTGACAGAAAAGCCTATTTGGGTTCAGCAATGTCCCTTAACAAAGGAGAAACTGCTGGCTCTAGAACAACTGGTACAGGAGCAGTTACAAGCTCAGCACATTGAATAATCAACTAGCCCATGAAATTCCCCTGTGTTTGTAGTCAAGAAGAAATCTGGAAAGTGGAGAGTGGTGACAGATCTAAGAGCAATAAATAAGGTGATTGAACCCATGGGCTCCATACAGTCTGGTATACCCTTGCCCTCCCTGCTACTTAGGGGATGGCCTATTATAGTTATTGATTTGAAGGACTGTTTTTTTTTTTAAACCATACCTTTACAAGAACAAGACAAAGAAAAATTTGCATTTACACTGTCCACATTTAACAATACATGCCCAGTAGGGAGGTAGCAGTGGAGGGTCCTTCCAAAAGGGATGTTAAATAGTCCCTCTCTGTGTCAATATTTTGTACAACAACCACTAGAAGTGATACACAAACAATTTCCACAATCTATCATTTACCATTATATGGACGATATTTTATTGGCAGACCCGGACATAGATTACTTGGAATGTTTGAAGAAATGAAGAAGGTATTGCATGATTGGGGACTTCAAATTGCCCCTGAAAAAATACAAAGAGGGGATTCTATCAATTATTTAGGATATAAGATAAGCCTACATTTAGACCCAGAAGGTGCAACTTAACAGAGACAGACTGAGGACTCTTAACGATTTTCAAAAACTGCTAGGGGACATCGCTCACATACAGCCTGTTATTGGTATAAAAAACTATAAAATAGTTCATTTGTTCAAAACTTTAGATGGTGATAAGGATTTAAATAGTCCCAGGGAATTCCCTGTTGAAGCTGACAGAGAATTAGCCTTGGTGGAAAAGAAATTACAAGAAGCACATGTGAACTGTATAGTTCCAGACCTCAATAGCATTTTGGTTATTTTACCTTCTAAGCATTCTCCTACGAGAGTCATAATGCAAAGAGAAGATATTATACTAGAATGGATATTTCTGCCACATAGGCTGAGTAAAAAATTGAAAACATATATTGAAAAATTTCCGATTTGATTTTTAAAGAAAAATTTAGACTTTGTCAGTTGACTAGAAAGGATTCAGCAGAAATTGTTGTACCTTTGACTAATGAGGAAATGGATCAATTATGGGCAGACAGTGACCCTTGGCAGAAGGCCTGTAGCAACTTCCTGGGAGAGATTAATAACAAATATTCCTAAAGCAAAAGAATTCAGTTCATCAAAGAAACTAACTGGATTTTTCCTCATGTGATACGGGATGAACCTATTTCTGCAGCTCCTACATTTTATACTGATGCAAATAAATCAGGAAAAGCCAGTTATAAATCAGAAAATTTAAGTAAGGTGGCTCAACCCTAACCCTAACCCTAACCCTAACCCTAACCCTAACCCCTATAATTCTGTTCAGAAGTCAAAACTATATGCTATTATTATGGTGTTATTTGACTTTGCAGAACCTCTTAACCTGGTAACTGACTCTCAATATGCAGAAGGAATTGTCTTACGCATTGAGACTGTTGACTTTATTCCTGATGATTCGGAATTAACCTTATTGTTTATACAATTGCAGGATATCATCAGAAATAGAATTCATCCTATGTATATAACACATATCAGGGCTCATACAGGCCTTCTGGGCCCTTTGTCACAGGGTAAAGATGACATTGACTGGTTATTAATAGGAAGCATGATGGAAGCCTCAGAATTTCACAAGAAACATCATGTCAATAGCAAGGGATTAAAAAAGAGCTTTTCCATCACTTGGCATCAGGCCAAGGAAATTCTGCAAAAGTGTGCTACTTGCTCCCTCTACAACCAACTATCTTTACCCACTGGGAGTAATCCTAAGGGTACACAGAGAAATGAGATCTGGCAGATGGATGTGTTTCATTTTCCAGAATTTAGAAAGATGAAATATGTACATCATACCCATTGACACTTACTCAGGAATGCAATGGGCAACTGTCTTGAGTTCTGAAAATGCTAACACTGTACTCACTCACCTTCTGGAAGCTATGGCCATGATAGAAATTCCTGCTCAGATTAAAACTGACAGTGCTTCAGAATATGCTTCCCAGAAAATGAGGCAGATTTTTGGATATTATGAGATAAAGCACATTACAGGAATACCACACAATCCCACAGGACAAGCAGTTGTGGAAAAACTTCATCTCACCTTAAAAGAGATGCTTCATAAACAAAAAGATGAAATGAAGAAACCCATGGAGAGATTGCATAGTGCTTTGCTGACCTTGAATTTTCTTAATGCTGATGAGAAAGGAAATTCAACTGCAGAGAGACACTGGGTAATAGAAAGGACTTCTGAGTTGTACCAACTTATTTATTTCAAGTATGTACTAGCTTCAGAATGGAAGCCAGAATATGTGCTTTAATGGTGTAGGGATTTTGCTTTTGTTTCCACAGGAGAAGAAAAAATATGGGTACTAACAAGATTGATAAAGAGCCGATTCAAAAAGGAGAACCCACCTGAGGAGAAGAAGTAATGATTCATCTGCTGATATGATAATTGGATATGTGGTAAGGAACATTTACCTAACAAAGCTGGGGCAGGGTCTCATTTTTGTCTTTACCAAAGGATAGATACAATCATCTTCAGGACATTAAAAGGATGAACACTTAGACGTCTAAAGCTGAAGGGAGATGATCACATATGAAAGAGGAACATAAGGACAATTGACCCCAATATGCACTAAGAGTAATTTCTCAATTCTCACTGCTTTACATCTATATCTCTTTTTTTAAAAAAAAAACTTTATTTATTTATTTATTTATTTGCCTTGGTGTTTGCCTGGAACTGGAACTACAGACAGTTGTTAGCTGCCATGTGGGTGCTGGGAATTGAACCCGGGTCCTCTGGAAGAGCAAACGGCGCTCTTAACCGCTGAGCCATCTCTCCAGCCCCACATCTATATCTCTTTAAAAAATGTGGTACTGGTTTGATTATGAATAAAGCTGGCTTTGGAGTTGAAGTAAGTGGGTTTCTCCCTCTCTAAACCCAAGCACATTGGTAAAGAAAATTGAGAGAATCTGTCTCATATCAGAAAAGCCACCTGGTGTGGGACAGAAGATAGATGGAATATATAGGGACCAATATTATTGTACTCTTATCTTTAATGCTACTTCTCTGAATATTTCCTCTTTTTTAAATCTAAGAATCTTATCTGCACACAATTTTCTCCTGAAGACTTAAAATCTTCACTTGATATTAATACGTCTTAGACTCTCCACTATAAACAACAATTTCTCCTACCAGCACTCTCCAAAGCATCCAAAGGAGGATGGGGCCCCCACCATGGCAAGCTAAAAAAAAATCTGAGTGATGCAGAGACAGAGACAGAAAAAGAAAAAACCTGCTGCATACCACTCAATGATTATTTTTGAAATATAAATCATTCAAGACAGTTGCAAAATAGCTTCATGTCATATCTTTAACAAGATTTCCAGATGGCCTTACCCAGTACTCTGAGAATGGTTATATATGTTTATAGTCAGTCCATTAGGACTTAACCACTGTCTTAGTTTTTACAAGACCCCACAGAGATACTGCTGCCCATAAGTCAGCATGAAGCAATCTAATGAAAAACTACGCGCCCCTCTCCCGATAAGTTTTGTCCTCTAAGGGTTATGGATAATTAGCATTCTGATATGGTGGTTATAAGCTAAATTTGGGTTGAGGGTAAAACAATAATACAGACTCAGGAATCCCTTTTGAAGAAGAGAAAGGAGAATAGATATGAAAGACGTAAGTAGATTATTGTATCTACCTGTAAACAGTTATTAGCCAAACATGAGCCAAAGACTAATTGCCATGGTATAGATAGATGCTTGTATATTGATACAAGCGGGAAATTATTTTATATGTTTGATTGATATAATCTTTATATTGATACAAATTTAAATCTGAAATTGTTTTATATGTCTAGGGTAATCTGTATATTGATACAAAATTGAATGTATAATTGCCCTATTTTGCACGTTTCTATCTCTGTTTAAAATATTTTGCACATTAATGCATATTAAGCATATTATTGTCATTTCCATCATGCAATTTCTACCTCTATTTATACTAGTCATAACATTAGTCATAATATATACATAGGTTGTTCTGTATAACTCTGTTTAGGTATTTTATACAATGATATATAGTTAGGATACTGTTGTCACTTTATACAATATGTGTATCCTGGTTAATATTAATAAGATTGTCATATTTGAAGTTATTATGCAGAAACTGTACACTCATTTATAGATTGTCTATTCTTACAATATAAGCTTCACTCTTTCTGTTGACTGGAACTGCAGATTACTGCTACTCAGGTTTGTCACATAACAGTCATGGTACTCAGGCTTCCCAGAAACAGGCTAGAATATATCAGATAGACAAGTGTCTTCAACCACTTCATAGACCTAGAGAATATGGCATTTAAGATTTTGCTATCTAGAATTCAGCCATGAGAGACATGACAACTCCTGGCATCACTGTTCCATTCCTGAGGTGGTGTTGGGCATCATGGACATCTCACAAAGAGATTGTCTTCTTTGGTGGATAATGACCTGATGGGCAAAGGACTGCACTTGCCCCGACTGCTGTCAACATGCACACTGTCTAAACTGGACGAGCAGGATGAAGGATAGAGACTGCCAAAGCTTGCCTGGACAGGATAAGATGGTCTCTCCCCAAAATACTCTGCTTCTGAAAAGATCTGTCAGACATCCTAGCCCAGTAGCCAGGAAGGTGGATGCTCCAACTGTACAGAGAAGCTGTGGGTGACTGTCCAGGTAGTTAACTGTCATTCTCCTCTCCTAAATCTTGGAAGCTACTCTTTCATGCTTCCAATCTTCAGGTAATATATTTTCCCTCTCAGGTCTTGATGGTGTTGAAGGCTAGATAGTTAAGGTTACTATCATTTTGTATTTCAGCAAAGAACATTCACTACTGGATTCTTACTATTTTAGATACACAGCATTGAACTAATCCCTGTACATTACCTCTTATCTATATTCTAGACACTTGAGATATGCCCTGCATTTGTTGTTTGTTAGTCGTAGTGTGACCTTACTTATGTTAGTGCTTTTCCTTTTCTAGACACTATCTGGTGATGATTCCTATAGCATATAGTCTTATACTTAGTTTAGAGCTTTCTTAGTTAGACAAAAGAGGGAGATAATGTAGTGGAATGCTGATGTTATCCAAGAAAGCGCTAGTGACCTCAGCAAATCCTAATGACCTTAGAAGATCCAGCCCCTTATGAGGTATGGCCAGGATTGATCGAGACCTGGGAACATTGACCCTAATGCCTTGTTTGGTTCCTGTTCTCTCTGGGAGGAAGCTGAAAGCTCAGTGCGGAATTCTGAATCTCCTAGAATTGCTTGGTATCTGTGAGTCCTTGCTCAACCTCTAATAAATATTAATCCTTGTATGGAATATTGTATTTGAATAATTCTGGCTATACTGGACTTAGCTCTATTATACTTCTTGGGTGTCTATTTCCTCCTTAAATTGTACATTTTGTATTTTCCTTGCTCATCTTGCTCCTTTTCATTATAGATCTACACAAAAGTAACCTCTAATAACCACATGACAGAGTCAATACTAGGCTGTCTTGAAATCTCCTCTGCCAGTGCCATTAATCCAAAACTCTCCAGTTTGGCCTGTTGTGGAGTATTTGTCTGACTAGGCAAAGATGTGTTACATTTGTTTATGTTGTGAAAAATTGCTTTAATGCTGTAAAGGCATGTTACATTTGTTTATGCTGCATTTGTTTAATGATGTAAAGATGTGTTGACTTGCCTGTCTCTGACACCTGATTGGTCTAATAAAAGGCTGAACAACTAATAGGTAGGCGGTAGTAGAGGGATAGGAAGGGCTGATGGTCAGAGAGATTAAGTAGGAGGAATCTAGGCTGGAGAGAAGAGAGAACAAGGGGAAGAGAGAGGGAGATGGCTGGGTGCTGTGGAATATTAGTTTAAGATGTGTTACATTTGTTATGGTGTGGAATATTTGTTTGATGATGAAAAGATATACTGCATTCTTTTATGCTGAATTTATTTACTCTGTGAAGCTGTGTTACTTTGCCTGCCTAAAAGTCTAATAAAGAGCTGAATGGCCAATAGCAAAGCAAGAGAAAGGATAGGTGGAGCTGGCAGGCAGAAAGAATAAGAGGAGAAAAAGAGAGAAAAGTCAAGGAACAAGAAAAGGAGGAGAGAATGATGCAAGGGGCCAGACACCCAACTATACAGCTAGCCATGGGATAAGAAGTAAAAAAAAAAAGGGGGCTGGAGAGATGACTCAGCAGTTAAGAGCACTGGTTGTTTTTCCAGGGGTCCTGAGTTCAGTTCCTGGCAACCACATGGTGTCTCACAACCATCTGTAATGAGATATGGTGTCTTCTTCTGGCCTGCAGGCATACATGCAGATAGAACACTGTATACATACTAAATAAATAAATCTTTTTTTAAAAAAGGAAGCAAAGAAAGGTATACAGAAATAGAGAAAGGTAAAAGCCCAGAGGCAAAAAATAGATGGGATAATTTAAGAAAAGCTGTCAAGAAACAAGCCAAGCTAAAACTGAGAATGTATAAGAAAAAATAAGACTCCATGTGATTTATTTGGGAGCTGAGTGGTGAACCTCCAGAGAATAAAAAAGTAAAAGAACCAACTATACCCAGAGTCAGCCAGCCAGATATGGAGTAGGACATCAGAATGAAAGAAAGGTAAAAAGCCCCAAAGCAAAAATGTAAACAAAGAGAAAGACATTAAATTAAGTTATAAGAGATAGTAGGAAAAGCATAAGCCAAGGCTGAGCATTCATGATTAGTAATAAGTCTCTGTGTCTTTATTTGGGAGCTGGTTAGTGGCCCAAAAGAAATCCATGGACAGATATATTTTTCTGACAAGGGCAGAAAGCAGCTACATTCTTTACCAAAATATCACAAGAACGGTCTCTAGACTACATACTAAAATATTCTTCTCTTGTACAACCTCTTGAGCTGGGCCATTGTGACCTACACTGCTCTAAGCATCACTGTCTTCCACTCAGCCCTGATTTCCCATTTCCTTCAATAGCTTCCCTAATCCAAAATCCACATTCTACCCGCAAGCAACACTCTCAGGCTTATCACAGCAATACCAACACAGTTTCCTGGTGCCAACTTCTGTCTTAGTCAATGCGATGACCTCAGCAACTCTTATAAAGGAAAGCATTAAATTGGGGCTATCTTACAGTTCAGAGGTTTAGTCCATTATCAGCATGGCAAGAAACAAGTTGCTGAAAGTTCTATATCTGGATCCCACCTCACTGGATGTCTTTATCTATCTCCACATTTTTATTCTTTTATTTCATTTTGTTGTTTTAAGACGGGATTTCTCTGTGTAGTCCTGGCTGTTCTGGAACTTGCCCTGTAGACCAGTTTGGCTTCAAACTCACAGAGATCTTTTTTAAAATATTAATTTGTGGGGGCTGGAGAGATGGCTCAGAGGTTAAGAGCACTGGCCATTCTTCCAGAGGTCCTGAGTTCAATTCCCAGCAACCACATGGTGGCTCACAACCATCTATGATGACATCTGGTACCCTCTTCTGTATGTACATAATAAATAAATAAACCTTTAAAAAATATGAACTTATTATTACTGTGCCGCTTTTGCATGAGTCCTGGAAGTTGGTTCCTCATGCTTGGCAGAAAAAGAATTTCTTGACTTAGTCATTTCCCTAGTTTCTCCTCAACTGTTTAACGTGAGATTTTTCACTGGGGGAGGGTGCCGGTCTTTCCTGGCCCTCTCTCTCCCCTAATGCTTTACCTCTTTGCTCAGTCCCTCCCATCTGAACAAGAGCCTATAGCCCCAGGGGGCTGCCAATAAATACCAAAATGCCTTGAAAGTATTCTCTCTCTCTCTCTTTCTCTCTCTCTCTCTCCCCCCCCTTCTCTCTCCCCCCTCCCCGCCCCCAGATAAGTCTCAGGTATCTCAGGCTAGCCTGGAACTCATTATGAAGCTGAGAATGACCTTGAAATGTTCAGCTTCCTGGCCCTACCTCTCAAATGCTGAGATTACAGGGGTACACCACCATGCCTGTCAACCCCGATGCACCTTCAAGCCACTGAATCTTTGCTCACTGCAACAGCACTGACAAAGGTCACTAGCAACTCCCTTGTTTGGGAATCCAGTGCCATTGTTGGGGTTTTATTTACCTTATTAATCACAGCTTTCAGCACCTTCCTCCTTGGTTTCCATCCCCTGGATTCCATAGAAAAGCTTTCCCCATTACTCAAACAACTTAACCGGCCTCCGTCCTTCTCCCAATCCCCAACCCACGCTGTGCATTGTGCTAAAAGAACTTACTGCTGTCTTCATGGTAAATCTAAGACCTTGTGCTCAAAGGTATAAGATACATTGGAAAATATATTACCATTGGCATCATCTAGCTCCAAGTTGGTATCAAATGCTACCCTGGGCCTGCACCTCGTTTGCATCATTCTCCCCTCTGGCCAGAAGACACTTCATGTCATTTCTTGTACTCATCTCTCAGTCTTCCTCTTTCCAACCTTGACTTCCAACTCTCCCTTTCTTCATAAGTCTTTCAAGACACAGCTCCACACTACCCTGTTGTCATAAATGCTGCTTCTCTTGGGGACTGACGTCCCTCAGTCCTCACTCTTCTGAAGTATTTGTCCTTCCATTGGATCAGAGGTGGTTCATGCTCTTTCCTCTTTCCCATTAAGACTGTAAGGACCAAGTCAGTGGTTCTCAGTTTCCTAACGCTGAGACCCTTTAATACAGTTCCTTAGGTTGTGGTGACCCCCTCATCATAAAATTATTCCGTTGCTACTTCATAACGGAAAAAAATTTCTATTGTTACGAATCATAATGCAACTATCTGATGATCAAGGGTCGCGACCTACAGGTGAGAAACACTGGGTCAAAGGCTGGCGTTCAGTAGCACCCAAAAGTTTGTATGTTGCACAGTCTCTGGCACACATAACTAGCTGTTCAGTAAATATTTACTTAATGCAGGAAGGTTGTATTCGTGTAAGCTATTTGGAATCACGCATAAAAGGGCATTTCTTAAGTCATTACCTGAAGACCTCTTCCTAACCAGGCAGCTGTTTTGATGGTTTTTCTGCCTCCAGCCTGTGAGCTGAGGCTGATGATGGAGACAGACGTAGTTAGATGTGAAAGACCAAGTTTTCTACCAGGTACGAGACAAAGTTCTGAACTGCCCAGAATACTTCGACTCTTCCACCTACTCTTACCTTCACGGGAGGGTTGGGACGCTCCAAGAGCGCGCCCCGCTGACCAATACTTAATCTAGACCTAGAGAGTCAGCCAATTGCTGTGGGCCAAAGACAGGAGGGGCGGAGCGTGGTTGCTAGGGCCAGGCTAGCGGGTGCAGTGGGAGGCGCGGAGCGACTTGGTGGTTGCTAGGAGGGAGGTCACAGAACGCCGCTCGGGGATTGGGCAGGACTAGGCGTGGGCGGGGGGATGGGCGTGGCCCGGAGGCGTCCCGCCCAGGCGAGGTGAAACTGCGGGAGTTCCGGCGGGAGGCCCGTGCTGACGGCCCGCACCTTCACCATGGCCTCGGCCGAGCTGGATTACAGCATCGAGATTCCGGATCAACCTTGCTGGAGCCAGAGTATGGAGGGGGATCGGGAAGGTAGCCCAGCAGCGACGCCCCGCCCGCCCTCGGTCCCGCCCTCTCGTGGCCCGCCCCCTTAGGGGTCGGCTGGGCTGGATGGAGCATGCGGGAGCGCAAAGCCCCGCCCCTGCCCCGCCCCCCAGTCAACTCAGGGTCTTTCTGTTCCATGCCAAGTTCTAAAGGCCCGTGTTCTGCTTCCTTTTGTGTCTGGAGGCCCCTCGAGGTTCACCCTAATCCTTTTGTTTTGGATCGGGCTTCCCATTTCTTGCCAAGTGTAGCTAGGCCCACCCTTTATTTTCCAGAACGAATGGAGTTCTTGGGGATCCTGTGATCCCCATAAATCCCAGGGGCTCAGCATACCTTGTCCTCCACTTCCCCACAATCTTTGGCACTGATTAACAGAATCGTCTGTTACATCGGCTTGAACTCTGTCAAAATCCTAGTTAGTAATTGGTTAACCTTCGGCAGACTTTCAACTCCGAATTTCAGTTTTCCCTATCTGCAAAAATGAGGAAAAATTGCTGGTTACATAACTGAGATTATTTGTGTAAAGGACTTGGCATGGGTCCTAGTGGAAATGGGTTTAGTAGTTAGCATTTAGAATTAACATTGTTTACCCCCTACATTCATATCATTTAAAAAATTGTATGGGAGGCCTCATAAAATTAGTAGCTTGTAAGCAGTGTAAGTTGTTGGACCAGAGAATGAAAAGTGATCCCTGTTGGAAACTATGGCAGAGAAAGTTGGTCTGTTTGGGATAGTGTTTCCCGGTCCACTGCTCTTCCTTGTTCAGCTCATTATAAAGCATAGCTTCCTTCAACAGCCTTAGGCCCCCTGGTCCTACTGTGTAGGGCAGCAGCCTCTCAGCTCCCAAAACATGGATGGCTACCACTATCTGCTTGTCCCTAGAGCTGGATCATTGGGCTTGTGCTGTGAAAGGACTTTTTATTTCAGCATGAGATGAAATCAATTGATACTGCTATTCTTGCAGAGCCATTAGCTGCAAAGGGCTGACACTCCCTTCTGCATGGCTAGGAGGACAGGCACGCTCTCTCTGCCCAGGTCAGTAGAGACAGTCTGGGTTTGCATTTCTGCCCTCCCTCTTACTAGCTCTCTGGCTTTGGCAAGTTTTTATTATTTGTTTTGGCAGGACTGTGGGGTTGAACCCACGGCCTGATGCATGCTAAGGCAAGTACTCTACCACTATGCCATACTCAGCTCTCATTAAACTTTATTATCTATTTATGTGTGTGTGTGTGTGTGTGTGTGTGTCACACCGTAGTGTATGTGCACAGGGCAGTTGGGTCTCTTTTCTGCCCCATGAAGCTGGAGATCTAACTCGGGTCACATGGTTTAGCAGTTAGTGCTTTTTGCCTGCTGGACCGTTCATCTCACCAGCTCAGCTCTCCTTTTCTGACAGTTTAGCTTTGTTGTCTAAACTGGCCTTGGATGTACTCTGCTGCCCCAATAAGCTTGAAATTGCAGATACTGTTTAATCTTTTCTAGTAGCTAATATTCTAGGCATGTGCACTAGGACTGCCTTTGGTAGATGATGATGATGATGAGAGTGGAGACTGGGGTTCTCTACGTAGCTCTCACCGATCTGAGATTCATGTTGACCATGCCTTGAGTTTACAGAGATCATCCTGCCTCTGCGTCCCAAGTCCTGGGGCTGGGATTAAGGGTGTGCATGGCTACTCCTGGCTTTAGCAGATCATTGACTCTTTCTGAGCCGTGTACTTCCCAAGTGTCAGATAGAAATAATAATAACCCTCTAGGATTGTAAAGGTCAGCAGGTTAGATGCTGGAAATGTGTTCCTGGAACTCAATGGCTGCTCTGCCCATGCTTCTCCTGCCCCGTGCTTCCCCTTCTTGCTTTGGGAGGCTAGGCCTTAGGAGGCTGGGGCTTGGAGCCAGAAAGACATCTGAGGGGCTGGTTTGCCCTGAATTCCTCTGTAGAACATTGATTTGTTGGCAGGATGCTTCCGCTGAGACACAAGGGCCAATTGGAGGAATTGTTAGGAAGCACTTTCTGTTCTTGAACCACTTCAGACTTCGTGTTTTTCTGCTCAGTTTGGCATTTGCTGTACCCTTCCAAGAGTGAGTTGTTGGTGCCTCGAGGGCTCGGGTACAGGCCTCCTGCAGAGAGCTGTGGTTTCTGGAGAGTAGGAACATGGGAGCAGTGGTTTCACAGTTCCGTCGATACATCTAGAAAGGAAGCCTGCTTCCTCCCTGAAAGACAGTATTCCTACTTCTTCAATCTTTGCTCCAAGACGAAGGACCTCCAGGGCTTCCAGCTGTTTGTTCTGCTCCCTCTCAATGTGCAAGAACCAGAGCTAAATTGGAGGTCATGACTGCTTGCCAAATTCTAACGCCCACATCAGCCTAAACACCAATACTAACCCTCATCCTAATTCCAACCCTGAGCATAAATCCAACGCTAACCTAAACTCTAGTGCCAACCCTAAAACTACCTTCAACATCAATCAAAATGTGAAACCCAAGCCCTGAACACAACCCTAACCCCAACTCTAAATAAAACTCTAAACCCAACCCTAACCCTCACCCTAATCCCATCTCTAACACCTAAAGCTAACCCTAATATAGCTCCAACCCTAACCCTAATATAGCTTCAACCTTAACCCTAACCCTAATACTAAGCTCAAACCTAAACCCAATTCCAATACTAATACTAACCTCAAACCTAACCCCAGCCCCAATTCTATCCTAACCCTAAGCCTAGTTCCAACCCTAACCTAAACCATAGCACTAATTCTAATGCTAACTTTAATGCTAATTCTCACAGCAAGAAAAATACTAACCCTAACCATGGCCCCAATCCAATCCCTAACCCTAACCATAGCTAAACTTAACCCCAGTGTAAACCATAACTACAATCTGAACCCAATCCCAGTGAGAACCCCAATCCTAATTCTAATCCTAACTTCAACCCTAGCCCTACCCTAAACCCAACACCAACAGCAACCAACCCTAACACTAACACTAAACCCAAACTCAACCCCAACACCAATCTTAACCTTAACCCCAATCCCAACTCCACTCCCAACACTAACCCTAAACTCAACCTAACCTCAACCCCAACCCTAACCACAACCCCAAACCTAGCTCTAACCCCAATCCCAATCCCAACCCCAATCCTAATCCCAAACTTAACCCTAACAAAAACTCCAACTCTAACCCCAACCCCAAACCCTAACCCTACTGCCAAACCCAAATCTAAACCCAACCCCAACCTCAGTCTCAATGCCACACTTAACTCCAGCTCTAACCCCAGCCCTAACCACAACCCCAAGCACCTGTGCACTGTGGTCTCAGAACTTTCTGGCTTCTCTGTAGAGCACCCTCTGCAGGTTAGCCTGGCTGCACAGAATCACTTCCATAGAGAGGCCCAGGGCAGAGGTTACCCTTCCTTTGTGGTTCCTGTTTCCTGAGGAAGTGTGCAGGATGGTCAATCATACTTAGTTTTGAAATGCCTTACCTTTTCCCTGAATAGGAAATGAAAGCAAAGCCACAGAGCCAAGCCCTGAGATGATTTGACAGTTAGGTGGGCAGCATTGCCTTCTGTAACAGTGGGAGGGAGTCATTCAGAGCCCTGAACTTCGTGAGGCAGGCTGGGAAGACAGGAGTGCTAATATGTGTGAGGTCTTGGATTTGCTCTTCAGACACCACACTGACCCTATAAAATTCGTAGACACTTTGAAGACAGGGCTCTTATTTTTTTGAGTTACCAAAAGTCCTCAAGGCAGCCACCCAGGTGATTGAGGGGTTCCAGGCTTTATTGTGAGCCTTCTCTTTTGCTTGGCAAGGATCAAAGAAATGTAGCTATCAGGAAGGTTTTGCTGATACCAGGAAGCAGTGCTGGGTCCCCACCATCATGAGGGGCTAGTGTTGAGGGAATAGAGCTTCCAGAGGGCTGGTAGGTCATGGTGATCAGAAAGAGCCAAAGTAAAGGCACCCAGGGACTAAGCAGAGTGGCTGCAGGGGGCAGGGCTCTACAGGAGAGTCTAACACCTCAGGAGGAGGCCAGGCGTGAAGGCCTGTGGTGATGATCCAAGCACAGAGGAGGCTGAGGCAGGAGGATTGCAATTTCAAGGTTAGTCTGAGCAACACCCTGTCTCAAAAGGAAGGGAAGGAAGTAGAGAGGGACAAATGTTCCTTCTTCTTACCTGTAGGACCCCGAAGACTGCTATGACTGCCACCTTCTTCCAAAGTGTTCCATTCATTTATTTAAAAACTGATGAACATATCCGGGCATTATCCCAGCAGAGGGAGGCAGGTCTCTGAGTTCAAGGTCAGCCTGATCTACAGACAAACTTTCAGGACAGCCAGGGCCACACAGAAGAAACCCTGTCTCAAAACCACCAAAACCCAAAAGAACCCCATACTGCATGCTTCTGTGTGCAGGTCACCCTTGTGCAGGACCCACGCCAATCTTCTCTGTAATTGTTCTAATCTTGCTGTGTTATTGAAGGACAAAGTTTATTTTCAAATTCTCATGCTCTTTCTTTCATCCACTAACCCTAACCCTAACCCTCTTCCCAAAGGCCCTCCCCATGCCTGCTTCCCGTTCAGGCCCTGCATCTGAGGTCTAGACCCAGCACTTGTCACCTCTGATGTTGGCCATGCTGTGCCCATCCATATGCCAGCCCCTGGGACCCTCTTTCATTGTGTTTAAACCCTCACCGTCACCCCAGCAGGAGGGGTACCCTTGATTGTGTTTCACAGATGAAGGATGGATGAATGGAAGACGTGAAATATCTTGTCTAAGTAGCACTTTTTCAGCCTGAGAACCTTACTCCAGAGCTTGTGAATAGAAGATTTCGACTGGCATGGGGAGGGGCTGCGGGAAAGCAATGCCACAGGGAGAGCAGCACACAATGAAAGGACGTCCACTCAAGTATTTTTATTGTAGCCTCAAATTGGAAGCGACATCATGTTTGATAATGGGAGATTGGTCACTATAAATTATGAAAACATTCTGCAGCTGCTCTGAAGCCACTGAAAATAATGGTATAAAATATATATATTTTATAAAAATATATAAACTGACAGGGAGAGATGGTCACAATATATTGCCAAGCAGAAGAAAGCGAATGATACAAAGAGTATGATTCCAATTTTATTTGATACTTACTCACTTTCTACATTTTTTTTTTTAAACTTTATTTATTTATTTGCCTTGGTGTTTGCCTGGAACTGGAAATACAGACAGTTGTTAGCTGCCATGTGGGTGCTGGGAATTGAACCCGGGTCCTCTGGAAGAGCAGATGGTGCTCTTAACCGCTGAGCCATCTCTCCAGCCCCCACTTTCTACATTTTCTACGATGGGCATGCAGCAAAGTAATAATCATTTCACTTACTGAACTTTGAACCAGGTACACTGTTGAGCCCTCTGTAGTTCCTATCTTGCTGAATTCTTGGTAATAAGTATTAGCCCATTAGAACTAAAGGACTTACCTTAGGTCTATTTCACAGTCACAGAGTTAAAGATGTGGACTAATGTATGGCTCTGTACAATGTGTATTTTTAGATAGAATGCAATTCTACTGTTATTTTAAAATCTAAATTTAAAATAATGTGGACTAAATATAGGAGCAGTGAGCCTCTAGAGAGGATTTCTTGGGGGTAAGGAAAATGGGGACTAATTTTCTTGTCTGCATTTTAAAAACACGTAGGTTCCTTGTGTTTTGACTCTCACTTCCCATTAAAAACAGCCCGTGTCCTGCCAGCACTCTCTTTGTCTTCTCTGCATGCCCCGGGACACACGCAATCTAATTTATGCCTTAGTTTATGACTTGAACTGCTTGCTGAACAGCAGACATATTAGTAATTCTTGTGTTTCCAGCATCCCGTTATTCCTTGACAGGTGACAGGCAGCGTGAGATTGAGTTATTTTGTAGCCTGCTCAAGCAGTGTCAGGGAGAAAAGAATGCTTCTTCATTCCTAAGGGCTTCTGGGTATCCTTAGCCATGCTGACTTGGTGGACTTTCTTTCCCATTGTGGTTTTGAAATGGTATTGCAACTTTCCTTGCAAAATTGGTACTCCTTGCTTTGCAATCTTTTTTTTTTTTTTTTTTTCAGTTTTGGAATATCTCAGGGTCTTACACGGGATAGGTAGGTTCTAACCCTGAGCTGCACCAGCCCCTTACTTGTTTAGAAAATGGGTTAAAAAAACATAGGGATAAAAAAAGAACACTAATCCAACTGTGGTGGCATACATCTGCACTCCCTTACTTAGGGAACAGAGGCAGGAAAATCAGAGCTCAAGGCATCCCCAACTATGCAGCAAGTTCAAGGCTGTGAGAGCCTATCTCACAAATGAAATTGTCTCCAATTTCAGAGATTTTTGACATTAATAGTTGATGTTTTTGCTATGTGTAGAATGGCCATCTGTACATTTAGATGGTATTCTTTTGCGATAGTATTCTACAGCTTACTTTTTCAGCTACCATTTTTAAAGTGATACACAGACACACAGACACACACACACACACACACACACACACACACTCTTAACCAATGAGCCATCTCTCCAGCCCTTGTCATTTCTTTTTTATGTTTGTTTGTCTTTGTTTTGTTTTTTTTTTTTTTGAGACTTTTTTTTTGTGTGTAACAGCCCTGGTTGTCCTGGAACTCTCTTTGTAGACCAGGCTGGCCACTTGTCTCTGTCTCCCGAGTGCTGGAACTAAAGTCATGCCCCGTCACCGCCTGGATTCTTCTGGTTTTGTTTTCCACGCTGCCCTTGTGCAGACCTTTATCACCTCTTGCCTTGGCGAAGCAGCCTAGCTTCTCCAGCAAATACTGTCAATGCAGTATGAGGAGAGCATGGCGCTGGTGGCTTACCTAACTAGTTTGATGATTGGGGTGTGTGAGGGAGTAATCTGTATGATTATCACATCATGCTGAGTTCCTGTGCCAGCCAGTCATGGTGCTGTCCACTGGGCATGTGGGGGATAAATTCGCTAGATGTCACTTCCTGATTGCAGAACATGCTGGTTATGGGGAGAGTGATGGATATTAAACAGTTGTTAAGTCTGCAGTAATCAGTAACAGATTGGATCATTCCACTTTCCCATTCCAGCATTTTTATTCACTCTTTATGGCTATGGAATAAAGCCCCTAGTTCATGGAATTAGGTCCCAGTCCCATTCTTCACTGTTCTTCTGCCCATTGCTCTCTGTCCCCCAGGGGCCCAGCACCAGGGCTGCTCACTGTGGCCCAGATGGCAGGGCCTTGCCGATGCTCTGTCTACCCTGCATACCCCACTGGAACTTTGAGGCCACGATAGGGAACATGACTTCCTCTGGCAGGTTTTTCTTGGCCACTATCACTTTCCAAGCCATATTTGAAAGGTGCCTTTGTAGAATTTTCATGTATAAAATCCAAAGGGACAGCTATGGGTAAAGCCTAATGCTAAAATGCTCACCTGCTGTGTGCCTGGTGCTGGGCTCCATTCCCAGCACCACAGAGGGAAAAGCAAATGTGAACCACAGAGGGGTGGTGTGCACTCCCCAAGTCCGGTGAAGAGCATGAGGGGTTCAGACCCTGAAGAGTAGACTGCTTCTCAGAAGGGAGTGACGAGGCTCTGGGCGTGGACAGGACGTCCAGGGCCCTGGCGTCTTCATAGAGATGAACATCTTGAGAACCATCCCCTGAGGGACCTAATGGATGTCACCCCAGAGCTGAGCAGAGTTCTAGATCCCGGTGTTGAAAGCACAGTTCGGAAGCCCCACAGAACCTGCTCTAATCGTGTTTAGAACGGTCCTTTCTGTGTCTGTGAGGGGCAGGCCTTGTCCTGTGGCCACTGGTGGATATTAAATCCAGTGGCTTCACCTCAGCGATTCATCCGATGGGAATAGGTACCTGTTGGTTAACAGGAGCCTGCAGCTGCCTGAGCTTCGTAGTGAGCAAGCAAGGTTAGACTGGCTCCCCCCACGTAGTGCTGGTTCTAAGGTGCCGCCCAGCAGGAGATAGAAAGGCTGTGGCTGTCCAGAGCCACTGAGTTAGTAGCGCCTGGGAGGGGTGTCAGGTGTCAGGGAGGGACTGAGGGTCTGGCAGTTTCTGTCCCATCTGGCCTAGAGCCCTGTGTGTGGGTGCGGGCAGTTAATCTCTGAAGGCCAGAGTCGCCGCTGCTGGAGAGCAGGAGCATTGAACTTTTCAATCACATTAATTTCCACAGGAAATTGTTGTCTTCCTTTTGTCCAAAGGTTAGTGATTTATATTTACCATCTTCTTAACTAGCCTTGAAATTTACTGTTGCCGGGTCACCACCAGCATCAATAAATTTCAGGTGCCGGCTGAGCAGAGCCAATGGCTTGGTCCTTGGAAGGGTATGCACCAGCCCTTTCTAGAGGTCGGCTGTCTAGCTACAGAAAGTTCTTGTGCGAATGTCCCACAGTGGGGATGGCACTCACCTTGCAGGGGAAATGAGGTAGGTGAGGCATGGTTTTAGGGAGGCCTCTTCAGACAGGCGCCAGTGATATCCAGCATGCTTCCAGCAGTGAGTGGGGCTAACCTCGGGTGCTCAGGGTGAGGACAGAGACTGCACAGCAAACCTGCATCATGGCGTTATGGGAGCTAAACTTTCGTGAATAAAGGCTGCAGGGGACTCTTGACAGCAGGGGAGGTGTGACCTGTCAGCCTCCTGTCCCTGCTTACGATGTTGTAGCCGGTCTTTTTTATTTTTTTGAGACAGGTGTCTCATGTACTCCAGGCTGGCCTTGAGCCTTGATTTTACTTTGTAGCTGAGGACAAGCTTGAACTTCTGATCCTTCAGCCTCTGGGATTTAGGATTATAGTTGTGCACTCCCGTGCCTAAGGGGGTTCTGTGGGTCAAGGGCAGGTCCTTGAGCAAGCTAGACAAGTGCTCTCTCGGCTGAACTTTGCCCTAGGCCCATCCAGCTTTCTTCTTAAGATTTTCTGTCCATTTATTCATAGATTAGAATAGAGACTAGCAAACTTTTTCTGTAAAGAGACAGGAATAGATAAGTGTTTCCTTTGTATCGACTCATTTATGCTGTTTCCATCTGAAGGTAGCAATAGATGAATTGGGTAAGAATGGCTATTTTCCAATGTAACTTTATTATTTATTTATTTATTTATTTCAGGCAGGGTCTGTTGCAGAGGCTAGTCTCTTGAACTTTCTAGGTAAACAAAGGTGACCTTGAACTTCTGATTCCTTCTGACCAACTTCCCAAGTGCTGAGGCACCAGGGGTGTACTGTCATGCTGGGTTTATGATGCTGGGAATTGAACCTACAGCTTTACACACCTTAGGCCAGAACTCCCGCTAAATGAGCTACACCTCCAGACTGAGTCCGTGTATGACCTGCATGCATGTTCACGGAGTGGAGATGAACCCACGGCTTGATTTGTGCCAGACAAGCTGTTTGCCATTGATTTATAGTTCCAGGCACCAAGTGAGACTTTTTGTAAATTTACAGGTTTGTTTGTTTGTTTTGTTTTTTCAAGACAGAGTTTCTCTGTGTAGCCCTGGCTGTCCTGGATTTTGCTTTGTACACAAGGCTGGCCTTGAACTCACAGAGATCCACCTACCTCTGCCTCCCCAGTGCTGGGATTAAAGGCATGTGTTATCACCACCTGTTCTTTATTTTTAGACAGGGTCATTCTGTGTAGCTTTGGCTGTTCTAGAACTCACCGTGTAGACCTGGCTGGCCTCAACTTCCAAAGATCCATGTGCTTCTGTCTCCTGAGTGCTGGGATTAAAGCCATGTGCCCCCATGCCCAGCTATATACACAGAAATTTAAATTTTCATATAATTTTGTTGTGATTTTTTTTTTAAAAATATTTTATTTATTTGCCTTGGTGTTTGACTGGAACTGGAACTACAGACAGTTGTTAGCTGCCATGTGGGTGCTGGGAATTGAACCCAGGTCCTCTGGAAGAGCAGACGGTGCTCTTAACCGCTGAGCCATCTCTCCAGCCCCCTTGTTGTGATTTTTTTTAAGGCTGTGGTTTCATATGTAGCTCATGCTTCTCTCTACTATTCAGACCCTCCTGCCTCAGCTTCCTTAGTGTTAGATTATAGGCGTCACCACACTGACTTTTTTTCTAACCATTCAAAAGTGTACTGTGAGGGCCTGGCATGGTGGTGCCTGCCTTTAATCTCTGGAGGCAGAAGCACTGGATTTCTGTGAGTTCAAGGCTAACCTGACCTGTATAGTGAGTTCTAGACCAGCTAGAGCTATAGTCAGACTGTCCCAACAAAGAGAAAAGAAAAAGTAAAAGCCTGAGCTTGAGGTAACTTAGTGGTAGAGCACTGTGAGCCCCAGTTTTATCCTCCGCAATGAGAACAAACAAACCTTGGGGTTGAGAAGGTGACTCCGGGGTAAAGCCCTGCTGTCCAGGCCTGGGGACTGAGCACTGTTATCTAAACGGTGGAGCAGCACACCTCTGCGACCCCAGTGTTGCGGGAGCTCATTGGCTGGCCAGCCTCAGTGAATCAGGGAGCTCCAAGGTCTCTGAAAGACTGTCTCCACAATCTATGGGGATGGATGAGAACACAGTGTTGACCTCTGGCATCCACAGTGTATGCGCACACACATGGACAAGTGGGTACACCACACATGCATGCACCATTTTAGCTTATGAACTCTAGAAAAACAGAGGGTTGGTGAGATGGCTGTTGGTTACAGCATTTGCTGTCAAGCCTTGAGTTTGATCCCCGGGACCCACGTGGTAGAAGGAGAACCAACCCCAAAGCTCTTCTCTGAACCCCCCAAACACTCAACCTTGAAACACACAGCCCTTCCCACACAAAGAGATGTATAT